>JARQZK010002957.1:197500-320000 GCA_030704885.1 Cynegetis impunctata | reverse complement strand
TTAATTGTGAACTTTCAGTTATGAAACAAGAAGAAGAGAGATGCTATAGGAAGTTCATATCTTAGTGTATAGAGATATTTTTATCACAGGCAGTTCTGAAGTTGTAAAATATAGCTGAATGGAAAGCTTTTCCAGATAAAATGCTCAATAACCTGCCCTTTTGATCCTACGATGGTGCTGTCAGTAGTATAGACATGAGATGGTGTTTGGCGCATTTTTGCCAGTAGTTGCGATTGCTGTGTTGTCTCTAATAGTTGGAGTGAATGATAGTTTTGATTGTCATTTTATGTAGGGTAGATAGAGTGAATAGTTGTGATTGCTACATTGTTTCGAGTAGATGGAGTGAATAGTAGGTGTGACTAATGTTTTGTTTCGAGTAGGAGTGACTGGTAGTTGTGATTGCTGTATTATCGCGAGTAGATAGGGTGAATTTTGTTCTACTGATCTTATGATATGATTATTTTGGACTATTTTTCGATGCAGAACAAAAATATTGAAATTTGGGTAAATTCAATGAAAATTTTGGCATCTTCAGCATCAACTACGGGCAAAAGAGTGGCAGCGGGATGCATGTGAGAAAATTCTTCGAACTGTCACAACACGTGGTAATTAATTATGAATAACATATCTAAAATTCAGCCTACTAAGGCTTTTTGGAGGGGCATGAAGCTAAAAAACTTCTTGAAATTGGGTTAGAGAACTAGAAATTTGTAGTGTCATTTTTCTTCAATCGTACCAATCGTGCTAATATAATAAAGATTGAGTGAGATGGTTGAAATTTGTTACGTGGATCGAGTTTATGTTGGGAAAGCGCACTGTTTATTCCAACTATTTTCCTCATCCGCTACCATTACAATACAGCGATTTCCTGTTTTTTCGTAGTTTTTGAGGTTTATTGCACCTCCAAGCTCCTGCTGATTGGCTCAGAGGGTTTGAATTCGGTACGTAGAATGAGTTGATGGTACGAAATTCCCCATTGGAGGTTTTCATGGATTTTTCTTCAGCACATTTTTTAAAATTAAATTTTCGAGCATCGCGTATTTTTACTCTCTGAAGGCAGAAAATTTTCCTGAATTCGGTTGACGTTAGAGAGGTACTAATTGGGGGCAATTTTTACGTAGAAATTTTATGCGTTTTCGCATGTATTCAAGCTTGTGCTTATGCAAATTGACTTAGCGGGTTAAGAATTGGTATAAAAAAAATTTGTGTATTGTGTACATACCGGATATTAAAACAAACTATGATCTTCAAATCTTTAAGGAAATATTGTGTTCAATATACTTACTTGTAAACATTCACATATTCATGAAAAATTTCTATCCATTTTTCTGAAACTAGTTTCAAGAACAGCGTCTATATCATCAAGATTACTATCCTTCAAGGCGCGTTAACCCTACATTTATAGTACTTTTTTTCAGAAACTAGTAGTAGTGACAGCATATTCAGTTATCCTATGCTGAATCCTATACATAATGTTTTAATGAGTTTTCTGGAGTAGGTACTCTCAAAGTTCTAGTTTATGATTCTTTGCAAGTATTCCGTATGTTTTTCATGACTGATGTAAGCCCTGGAGAGTATTATTCAATACATTAACAGAATAAATTATAGATAATTAAACAAGTTAATGTATTGGCGTAGGAATTACTCAAGTAACAGATGTTAGAGCTTGTATATTATTCGTGTGAAACTTCTTTACTGCTCGCCTCATTGCAAGAAAGTGATGAAAATAATTTAAGTGCAATATACCACAAAGGTACGAAATAATGAATATGTTGTGTATTAACATCTCACTCCGGAGAATGAAGAAACAAGAAAAGATGCAGATCCAATAAATCACAAGAATGCATAATATGAGTCTGACCACCCTCCGGTTAGTTATATTACATAGCAGTTCGAGTTCACAATACGCGGATTCAGTACTCGTTAAAGAAAGAAGGGAGCTTAGAGAAGGAAAAGGGGGGTATCAGCGAGTCCCTACAAGGCACCGATCAGCATTCTCTGCGAGATCCGCAGTCTACACCATAAAGGCCATAAACTAATCAAAGTAGATGATGAATCACGTTACATAAATAAAGTAAATGGCATTTGCAATTGGCGTGAGTTATTATTCCATCTCTTGCAGCAACTATATCAAAATGGATGAATAGTTCGGGCTTTAACTCATATTATCACCATCATCGACGTAGGGCTGATCAACAATTTCGAATTTAGATCCAGTCTAACCCAGAGTTACTCGTATTGAAATTTTCACAGGTCAGCATTCGAGATTGATTCGATTTGATTTTGTGGCTCATTTAGGTTCTATCTTGATTTATGGATCTATATTTCACTGCATCCGATACTGCTTAATTCGTTCGATGTTCTACTGTTTGCGGATTATAAAAAATAAAAGCGATGAATGAGATGGGATGTATGAATAGTATATTACATAATAAGTGTGGTAACTAGGTTTTTAGCGCACGCTAAGTGAAGTTTGAAAAACGAGCCGCAGGCGAGTCTTTTCATTCACTTAAGTGTGCTAAAAACCTTTACCACGCGAGTTATGTATACTATTTTACTTACAACCGTTCGTTTTGATTAAATACAAATTAATTATAGTCTAAAACTTCCCAACTTGGTCACCTGCAATGTTTTAACTCTTTTTTTTGTTATAAAATTTAGAATGTCATAGCGACAAAAAAAAGCAACGCCACTTTGAAGTTGTCAGTCAAAATGTCAGTCGAAAATATGGAGATTTCACGGCTAGTTGAAGCTGCTACGGCGAACTTGCTACCACAGAAATCCGCAATTCGCTACGAAAAGGCCTATGATATGTTAATCGAATGGTGCTCCCATAAAAAGTGGATAACATTAATGAAGATGTATTAAGTGAGATAAGTTCAAGGAAAAGAAGTCGCTTTGGTGCTATTATTCAAAGTTGTTAAGTTTTTAAGTTATGTTTGTGTGTTAATTTAAAATTGCCAATAATTATCATTTCAATAAAAATTCAACAAGAATTTGTTTAATAATTTTTTACCGCACTAGTGCGTTAAAATGATTTTTACCGCACTAGTGCGTTGAACTTATAGTTACCGCACTAATATGGGTGTGTAAAAACATAATTTACGCACGGTTGTAGATAAATAACTTTTACTGGGTTCATGAATGAAGGTGAAATCAAGCTGGATTTGTTAAGTACATTTTAAAAGACAATTAAGTAAATAGTTGATGGAATCCGTCGTTACTACGTGATAATTTAACATGATTAACAAAACTAAATTTGAATTTACTACGTTTATTATCACAAAATATTTTGAAAAATATAACACTGCGATTGCAATTTCGGTCACTAGACCATCATCGGGCAGATTGAGTTAAGAACTGAATACAAAATAATTATAGATTTGCGCTTACAGGTGGGAAAGGATTATTGCAGGTACCTGAATAGACAAGAGGAACATATTTCAAGAAGGGCTAATCGAGTGAATTTCACAAATTGGTACAATACAATGTTCTTAGAAAAGTCAAATAGACATTGCACTGTATGGAAAGACAACAGTGAGGTTTGGTAGTGGTTAGCAAATCTGTTTCATACCTCACTTACCACGAATTTCGAAATAAAAATGTATATAGGTATATATAATACAAATATATATATATATATATATATATATATATATATATATATATATATATATATATATATATATATATATGTATATATATATATATATATATATATATATATATATATATATATATATATATATATATATATATATATATATGTGTGAAAACGGGTGGTGGTTTTCACGGCAATTATTTGAAAACGTTGAATCCGTTTTACTTTTCAAAAAAGAATGTTGGTGTTCTTTAAATCTTGTTTTGAACGATCGACCAGTCTGACCTATTTATATTTCAAAATTTGAAAGTTCAGGAGTTTATAGATTGATTTGTTCTGTATATAAAGGAGTGTATATAGGTCAGACTGGTCGATCGTTCAAGACAAGATTAAAAGAACACAAACAATCTTTTTTGAAAAATAAAACGGATTCAACGTTTTCAAATCATTGCTGTGAAAACCCGTTTCCACAAATAGATAACTTTCAAAATTATGCACAAATTACCGAAAGGAACCAAACTTACTTAGAATCATTAGAAATTTTTAAACTTAATCATAATGCAAAAGATATCTTGCTGAACGACCAGATTGACTTGATATATTCTCCTATATTTAGTGTATTTTATTGTACCAATTTGGGAAATCCACTTCTATTAGCCCTTCTTTAAATGAGTTCCTCTCATCTATTTAGGTACTTGCAATAATTCTTTCCCACCCGTAAGCGCAAATCTGTAATTATGTATTCAGTTCTTAACTCAATCTGCCCGATGATGGTCTAGTGACCGAAATTGCAATCGCAGTGTTATATTTTTCAAAATATTTTGTGATAATAAACGTAGTAAATTCAAATTTAGTTTTGTTAATCATGATGAGCTGAATTAAAACTGATTCGCTAACCTTCTTATACTTTCTCTGGACGCCTTTCATTTCATATGAATCATCAGATGATAACTGAAAAGTTCCCAATTTTGCTGAGTACAAAAAAAATCGAGATTAGAAGTTGCTACAGTAAATTGAATTGAAAATAATGAGGAAAATACCAGAGAATTTAGAAGTAATACACTAAAATTTCATGATTAACAAAATTAAATTTGAATTTACTACGTTTATTATCACAAAATATTTTGAAAAATATAACACTGCGATTGCAATTTCGGTCACTAGACCATCATCGGGCAGATTGAGTTAAGAACTGAGTACAGAATAATTATAGATTTGCACTTACGGGTGGAAAAGGATTATTGCAGGTACCTAAATAGACAAGAGGAACATATTTCAAGAAGGGCTAATCGAGTGAATTTCAGAAATTGGTACAATACAATGTTCTTAGAAAAGTCATTATTGTTTAAATACACTAAATATAGGAGAATATATCAAGTCAATCTGGTCGTTGAGCAAGATATCTTTTGCATT
The DNA here is from genome assembly GCA_030704885.1 of Cynegetis impunctata. Lineage (NCBI taxonomy): Eukaryota > Metazoa > Arthropoda > Insecta > Coleoptera > Coccinellidae > Cynegetis > Cynegetis impunctata. Next base: position 314,986 of record JARQZK010002957.1, on the reverse strand, counting down.
ATTATTGAGTTTAAAAATTTCTAATGATTCTGAGTAAGTAAGTTTGGTTCCTTTCGGTAATTTGTGCATGATTTGAAAATTATCTATTTGTGGAAATGGGTGGTGGTTTTCACGGCAATGATTTGAAAACGTTGAATCCGTTTTATTTTTCAAAATAGATTGTTGGTGTTCTATAAATCTTGTCTTGAACGATCGACCAGTCTGACCTATATATACTCCTTTACATACAGGACAAATCAACTTATAAACTCCTGAACTTTCAAATTTTGAAGTGATATCTTTGGCATTGAATGAAAATCCTGAGAGTCTTGTCTTAGGTTTGAAAGCAATTTTAATATTACATTTAGGTATGACATTAGCAACTTTTTCTGTTAGAGGGCCAAAATATGTTAAAGATGTGAATTTTTCCGATTTTTCTACTTTTAATTGGGGATATATGCTGTTGTACGCTAGTTGATTACGTTTCTTGTTTATCATTTTATCTATCAAACTTGTATGAAAACCGTTATTTGACGCAATTAGTTTTATAGTCGAAATTTCTTTCGCTAAATTTGTTACGGATAATGGAATTGAAAACGCTCTGTGGATCATTGAATTAAAAGCTGAATGTAATATTAAAATTGCATTCAAACCTAAGACAAAACTCTCAGGATTTTTATTCAATGCCAAAGATATCACTTCAAAATTTGAAAGTTCAGGAGTTTATAAGTTGATTTGTCCTGTATGTAAAGGAGTATATATAGGTCAGACTGGTCGATCGTTCAAGACAAGATTTAAAGAACACCAACAATCTATTTTGAAAAATAAAACGGATTCAACGTTTTCAAATCATTGCCGTGAAAACCACCACCCATTTCCACAAATAGATAATTTTCAAATCATGCACAAATTACCGAAAGGAACCAAACTTACTTACTTAGAATCATTAGAAATTTTTAAAGTCAATAATAATGCAAAAGAAATCTTGCTGAACGACCAGATTGACTTGATATATTCTCCTATATTTAGTGTATTTAAACAATAATGACTTTTCTAAGAATATTGTATTGTACCAATTTGTGAAATTCACTCGATTAGCCCTTCTTGAAATATGTTCCTCTTGTCTATTTAGGTACCTGCAATAATCCTTTCCCACCCGTAAGCGCAAATCTATAATTATTTTGTATTCAGTTCTTAACTCAATCTGCCCGATGATGGTCTAGTGACCGAAATTGCAATCGCAGTGTTATATTTTTCAAAATATTTTGTGATAATAAATGTAGTAAATTCAAATTAAGTTTTGTTAATCATGTTAAATTATCACGTAGTAACGACGGATTCCATCAACTATTTACTAAAATTTCAATTATATACTCAGTTGTAGTTGATAATGATGTGATTCTATTGCATTTCCCTACAACTATATTAGAAAATAACTTTGATGGTGAAAGGAAATCCAGTTGAACTGTTTGAAAACGAGTAAAGTAATCTTGATTTAGGATAAGATCATATATGATCAATTAAAAACTTCTTCAAATCGATGATCAGAGGTAAATGCGAATATATCTACTCGGAAAATATGTTTGAAAATACATTTCACTAATTTTGCTGTGGTTTCAATGCTATAAAATATATTGTCAGAATTGTCCTGCATGATGAAAAATAATACATCTTTAAGATTGAAAATATATAGTCAGTGTGGGTTAATCATTATAGAAGCATAAATGGATGCGAAAGTTCAACGAAGCAATTAAATATACGTATAACGGAGGTTTCCAAGTAATAGAAAACTTTATTCAATACCTAAACTCAACGTCACAAAATTTCAAAATTTTTTAGAATATCTACAAAAACAAAATTTCTGTTATTTTTAATAATTTCTAGCATAGTTAGATATATTCTGTCGTTCGAATAGATATGTGATAGTAAATGAAAGCCTGAGTGCCAAAGAAACAGAGATAACTGAAAATTCAATAAAGGAAAAGCTCCTCCATTATACATACATACATACATATATATATATATATATAGATATATATATATATATATATATATATATATATATATATATATATATATATATATATATATATATATATGTATATATATATATATATATATATATATATATATATATATATATATATATATATATATATATATATATATATATATATATATATATATATATATATATATATATATATATATAACTTTTAGATAGTTATTAGCAATAACAAGCTAGGTGAATTTCAAAAAACTCGATTTTATTAAAAAGTTGACGTTTCTCCACGACATTCGTAGCTTTATCAAAACTTTTGAAAAAATTGAAAATTCTTTGACATTTATTGATTTGAAAAAATTTGATTAGTTACAAAAGACTACTTTCTTTCATCAAAATTTTTACGTGCTATTCAGTCCAACATTAACATTCAAATCTGTTATTATTAGATGGTAAGGGAAACCACAGAAGCCTTTACCCACGTAATGTTCGAAATAGTTTCAAATTATTTTGATTTTGAAAAGTCAAAGAATAGGGTACGATTTATCTTTATTTCAAAAATTTTTATTACGGCTGTGGCCATCTTCAGTTATTAATTACGTGCTATTTAGTCCAATATTAACAATCAGGTCTGTTGATATTAGATGGGAAGGGAACCACAGAAACCTTCAACCACGTAATGTACAAAATAGGATTAAAATATTTGATTATTGGATTTGTCTTTGAAGAGACATTACCTGTAATTTTGGAGATCAAATGTTCTAAACTATTCTTTTTAGAAAAATTGAGAATTCTAGATGTTCAGATTCTGTCTAAGAAGATGAGTTGTTATGGTTAGAGTTTGTTTATTGAATTATTTTGTTTTCATTCATGTTGTTTCTCAGAAAAATTAAAGAATTAAATCTGCGTATATTGAACTCAAATGTTTTATATCTGTTCTATCATTTACGACATTATTTTAATTTTTTTAATATGTAACATTTCTAAAATTTCTGTGCATTTTTGATTTTTCTCTATTTCTAAAATTTTTGTGCTATTAAAGTTGAAACTATGATTCTCATTGTTTTTATGTTCGATTAGTGCTGTGGTTTGTGTTTTGGTATATTTGTGTGCTTTTAATCTTTCTTCTAAATTTTGAAAGGATTGTTACAATTATTACAGGGTATACTATAAACAACATGAGAGTTTTGCAGAAGAGGTGTTTTACTTTTCAATTTTTTCAAAAGTTTTGAGATAAAGCTACGAATGTCGTGGCGAAACGTTAAATTTTCAATAAAATCGAGTGTTTTGAGATTCACCTAGCCTGTTATTGCTAATAATTATCAAAAAGTTGAAAATAGTTCACAGGCAACAACAATTCAAATATATATATATATATATATATATATATATATATATATATATATATATATATATATATATATATATATATATATATATATATATATATATATATATATATATATATATATATATATATATATATATATATATATATATATATATCCGCTGCTTATATATGTTTATCATGATCAAAAGCAAGGCTGCACTTGTGAAAACTCTTCACTTCGTCAGTTTTCAATCTGTACTAGCGTATGGTCTTATCTTTTGGGGCAGCTTGTCTAGTGCTGACGAAATTTTTCTCAGCAAAAAAGTTCATAAAAAAACTATTGAGGATAATGCGCATCTCGAGAATCCTGCTATGGAGTTTTGATATCCAACAGAGTACGAATAGTGTTTAGGCTATTCATTTATCAATTCTTTGTCTTCCTGAAGTTGCGAAAAATTTATTTTTTGTCATATGTTCACCTCTTTCTCTTTCCAATCTATGGTACTTCTAGATTTGAAAGGGTACCTCTCTATATGGCCATGCGTTTGTTTAGTTTGTTTCCTAAGCATCTACAAGTTATTGAAGATTATATGATATTTACCAAACGCACTTACAGTTTCATCTGGGACTGCGAACCTTATTCTATAAATGAATTCATTACTTTTTGTAGAAGGGTAAGCTTTTTACTAATGACTTGTCTCTTCTTTATTCAGTGCAATAGTGTTATGTAATGTAATGTGAATAATTGTTTTGAGATTAATATATATATATATATATATATATATATATATATATATATATATATATATATATATATATATATATATATATATATATATATATATTATATATATAATATATATATATATATATATATATATATATATATATATATATATAATATATATATATATGTATACATATATATATATATATATATATATATATATATATATATATATATATATATATATATATATATATATATATATATATATATATTTATACTCTTTCGAATAAAATCACATGCAATTGAATGACAATATAATACGAAAAGGGAATAAATTGAAAATTCACATTGCTGTGGTAGGTACTAAACATAAACTTATGGATGATAAATGTGACGTGACAATTAGTTATTTAATATCACCTGTCAATATTTGTGCTTTGTAGGACGTAGTTCAGATTCTCTATTTTGAAAAACTCAAAATGTTTATCTTCAATCTAACCGCCAAAATATTCATTGTTAAGATTTCATTGGTTTGAAAGTTATGAAATCGTTAGACGTATTCGCAGCCTTCCTAAACGACGCTATCGTATTGATGTATAGCACCTAACTATATTCTGTTCAAATTTAAAGTAATATGAGAGTTAACTTATATATGCTTCATCTACAGTTATTCCTGAAATAAACATGCAGATAGATAATATCCAGTAGATGGGTTCCCCCAGTCGAATATCCAATATAAATCAAAGGAAGTTCGCTCTCATATTAGGGGTTTGGATTACAATAATAGCTTTGTAGTCGAGGACTACGTCATTTGATTGAAGTTATCTCGGCCATATTTCACTCGCAATGTCGCATGTTAGCTAAGTTATAATTGTGGAAGAGCTTAGATTTTCAAATAACTACCAGGATGTTTCACACCATTTGGCCAAATGAATCATCTTTTGTAGCAGCAGTAATTTGATATTTAATATCGAAGTCTATGGATCAACAATTTATCGAAATTATGTTTTTTTTCATATTCACATATAGTACCCATAATGGTTATCAAAGTGATGCATTACTATGATACAATATATATGCATATATATAAATATATATATATATATATATATATATATATATATATATATATATATATATATATATATATGTTTATATATCTATATATATATAATATATATCTATATATATATATATATATATATATATATATATAAATATATATATATATATATATATATATATATATATATATATATATATATATATATATATATATATATATATATATATACATATGTTAAATACTAGGGTAAATGTTAAATACTGGGGTTGATTTACACAAATAAGAATAACTATTCAGACCAATTCCGTTTATTGCTCCATACGTTAACAACTTGTTCATACGTTCAAGCATACTCGACGACTCTTTTGTCTTGACTGTTCTCTCCTGCGCAGTAGTTTCCTACTGCTGCATTGGTAAGGCGCATGACTGCTTGTACCACTCGTCCGTCCTGACGTAACAAATGATGAGGTGCATAAAGGGGATGTATAGGGATACCGTTAACACGGCCATCCTGTGATTAGTGCGTCCTCGCACTGTGTCTATCTGTAAGCATCAAGTACGAAACAGAATTTTCGTTATGTCTAAATCAACTACATATAATTTTTTTTTTTTTGATATCAAGTGGTATTGCCACTTCTACAACTTCATCCTATGTCAGTCAAAGCTTTCATAGAGCTTCACTATACAATATAACATTTTCAATTCATAGCCACAAATTATGTAATGTACCTACTACCTTTAAAACATAGTGATATCTTCTGCATACTTCAAGTTATATCAGAGTTTTACTATATAATATAACATTTTCTATTCATTGCTGTAATGTAATGATACCTACTACCTTTAAAACATACTGTTACTACCCTTTTTAAACCTACTGGTACTGCCACTATTTCATGTCTTGTGTGATCGCCACAAACATATAAGGCAACGTGAGATCTTCAAGTTCCTCTTTTCATTCAAGTGGAGTGGGATCGCCACCTCCTACTTACTTTTAATTCATTTAATGATACTTCATTTTGTTTTTAACCTAGTGGATTCACCACTAATCCATTTTTTAAAATCTTTCACCATGCATGATATCGAAAAGAAAAGACAACGAAAATAAATGTAATACATCTGTATTACATGGGGGGGGGGGGGTGGGGGGGGGGGGGGGTGGGGGGGGGGGGGGGTGGGGGGGGGGGGGGGTGGGGGGGGGGGGGGGTGGGGGGGGGGGGGGGTGAAAAAAAAACCTAACAATAATTTAATATATAACTGTTCTCTAGTTATAAATTTTGTTCGAATTGTTCTCCCTTGTCCTAATGTACGTCTGGCACATTTTCTTACTTCAGCCCTTACGGTAGCTAGTTTATTTGTTGAAGCAGAAATATTTCTCTTTTTGCTCGAAAAAAATGTGATTTTAATATCGTTTATATATATATATATATATATATATATATATATATATATATATATATATATATATATATATATATATATATATATATATATATATATATATATATATATATATATATATATATATATATATATATATATATATATATATATATAAGGTAAGTTATGTTCAGTTCATTATGTTAGATAAACTCAGGCTAATATTAATTAATATCAAAATTCACCCTTCCTAGCCTGAGTTTATCTAACATAATGAACTGAACATAACTTACCTTCGGTCAGCTGTTGTTTAGAAGTCACCTGACTGAAACTTGTGTAATGAATTCCTATTCAGATTATTCTGTGACTTGAATTTCTCAAAAATACTTTTCACTATGATATTTTTGGTGATGTAAAAAATTTTGGTTAGGTACTCAGTTATACAACGCGTAGTTCAGATCAGAGCCCGACTGGCCAGGTCGGCGAGTCGGCATTCGCCGACCAGAAAGAGCTGAGCATGGGAATTACAAACAAAATCGCGACAAACAGGTCATGGTAAATTGAGGAGCTTGAAAAAAATTGGAGCAACTAGCTATTGGAACAAAAATAAAGCCATTTCCGCAATTATGGAGTTCGATGAAACATTCATAGAAATTTTGATAGCAAAACGAAATTTTTTACTTCGAAAATGGACTAAATTTGAAAATTCATTACTGGCATTATTTATGTTGGATCTGTTTTCAGTCGCAACTCCTGTTTCTGTAATTTTACAAACGAAGTCGCTTGATTACTCGAGAGTGATTCTAACTTTACTGAGGCAAATGGAAGAGAAAATAAATGATTACTATTTCGCAAGTTTGATTACAAAATGTAAAAAATCCAATTCTGAAATTCAAAAAGAATTTGCCAATGATAATGAAATTTGTATTCACGAATCTTTTTCAGAAAAAAGAATTTCATACAAAAAGAAATTGCCAGGAGAGTTAGCTAGAAATGAAGCCAGACACATCACAGCAGAACAACAGTATCGAATGATTTACTATGAAATTTTAGATAAAGTTGAAGCAAGCATCACTGAAAGATTCGTACCTAACAAAGATTTACTTTTGGACTGTTCCTGGCTTGATCCTCGAAAATACAAAGAAATCTCCACTCTCAAGATCGAAGACATAATTTCGCGCAATATTTTCTCAACTATTTCCAAACTGGCACAGATTGACCGAAAAGATTTAGTCTCGGAATTAAAGCAATTCGCTAGTCAATATTCAAATTTCGTGAATACAGATTCTCAAAGAAATTATAGTCGCAAATTTTCGATTTCCGATGACGACAGAAACAGTGATGATAATGCAACTGATTCAAAGGATGAAAAAAAAGATAGCAACAGTCACAATGATACTGATTCTAGAAAATGTTTAAATGTTTTCGAAGCTTAGCTTGTACCTTTGCTGTATTTCATGACCTTTCCTCTCAATCTGGATTATTTGGAAATCTTTACTTCGCTTTCAAATATGTAATGACTCTCCCATGCACACAAGTAAACCTGTGAAAGAGTGCTCTCAATGCTTAGAATTTTGAAAAACAGATTGAGGTCTAGTCTGAGTCAAAATCATCTCAATCCATTGATGTTTATTGAGAAAGATTTGTTCGTCAATCTAGACGAAAATGAGATCATTGATGAAATTGCGAATTCAAGCACTGAACTGCGCAGGAAGTTATTGTGAACTATCACATTTTTTTTTAAGGATCTTTCCCTCGCGCAAAAATATCCTAACCACAAACTTGTGAGAAAAAAATAATTGATAAATAAATTGATGAAAGTTCAGCTTGTCGATACTTACTTATTTAAACCTCATCTATTAATTGCAACGGTAACAACTAATATTACAAGAGTCGAGAAGGAAAGGGGGGCGAGGAGGGGTTTGGGTAAAGTACATGTTTTCCGGGGCCCTTATATACATATCGCCGCGGGCCCCCAGTTGCGCCAGTCCGGCACTGGTTCAGATATTAATTCTATTTGATAATGAATGTTCTTTTGTGGAATATCTAACTGCAATTGGTTTATTTTTTTGAAAAAATAAATTCGCGAAGTGCATCGCTTACTGATGTCGAGTGGGTCGTCATGCGATTCGGAACAGAATGGTCTCCACTAATTGCAGCGCGGTTAAGGAAAATAGTTGAAACAGAAGCTGTGGAGTTTAACAAATTTTCAACGTCCACGAAAAAACAGGAAATATCTAAGTAAACATGGCAGCTGTTGGCAAATTTCACTCAATAAATGTCAAAATCTGTCAAATGAAATAGTATAGAAGACTCTATTGGGACCTGACATGTCAGCTGGTGAACTCTGGCGGTCAGATGGATGAAGTTTTTATTTCCAACGTCAACATATGCAATTGCATGATAAGTTTTTGATTTCTTACAAATGACGTCGCAAAAGGTGTACCTATAATGGAAAGTGTTGATTTTGTAAAACGTAGCTGCTATTCTAGAGTGTGTTGTTGCGTGAAAAATTGTAATTTTAAAGCATATAAAAATGCAAGTATTATCTTTCATCGGTTTTCGAAGCCGAACAAATATTTTGTATTGAGAGAAAACCATTTTGGAGAAAAGGAAAAGATTGATTTATTGAAGGTATGGAAATAATCTGAAAAAGAATCACACAACTCCTAGAATGACGATGTGTTCTTTGCATTTCACAAAACAAAATTACATTATTCTAGGTAATTAAGTCCTATAATTGAAAGTTAGATTAGTTCCCTTTATCAATGAAAATACCAGATGCTGCAGCCAAAACATTTGAAAATTTCGGATCTGTGTTGCCTGCAAATTTATTGCTATTATTAGAAAAATATTTTACAGTGATATGTGGTACGATAAATAAGTCTTCTCCGATCTTAGAAGGTGACAAATGCAGGGAAGATTAAGTGAAATGATGGAGTAACAAATTTATGTATATGATGCTTATCAGATTCAAGTTAGTTATAAGAAGAATACACACGGAATGAAAACCACATTTGTTTATATGAAACATTATGATTTCTCATTGAATCCATGTATACTACTAAATAAATATTTTTCATGAAATTTCGAATATATTTTGCCCAAATTTCTTCAGAAATAATTAATTTTCAAAGTGTGATGAAGAATCATCAATAAAAAGTTTTTAAATATGTTTATTATTAATTGCTCATCATATCTGGCCGATTTTAAACTTCCTGCATAAAAAAAGCCCGCATTAATAGTTTCATATCACTCAAAAAATACAGTTGATTTAGACTAGGACACTTCAAATCAAATCAAATCAAAATAGATAAGCAAAAAGCAGTTATCCGCTTCCATGTCAGATCGCAATTGGCTTCAGTTGATCTATACGTAAGCATAGAGATATTTGAATGAGAAGCCTTCTTTTCGGGAATATTAGTTTATTTAAATAATAGTCTTATCATCCTCCGAAGATATTTGTACAGAAAAATCCCCTTTCAAACAATAATATTTTAAAAGTTTCTTAAATTCTATAATTTCGTTGCTTGTTTGCAATTTTGGATAGAAACTGAAATGATAAATGCTCACTATATATGATATATTTCAACGTTTCAGATTTAAGAGGGTCATCTGAATTTTACGAGTACATCTAATGCTCGCTAAAAATTTAGAAAGTTCTAATAATTCACATTCAAACTTCTGCGAAGTTTCTGCGAATCATCGAAAGCGTAATAATTCTCAGATAATATGACCACCATAAATTATTTTCCATTTCATATTATTGATTTCCACTAATGTAACCCAATTTCGTCAGAAATAAAACTAAATTTTCCCAGAAATTTATTTCTGCGGATCCCTGTGATACACTGAAAGCCTGCAAGGCTGAAATATCCGTGAAGAGCAGTCGCTGGCCATGTATCATAGACAAGACTGCTATATATCTAAAATCGACGTGGCTGACGAAAATAAGCGGTGGCGAATTGCCATATTTCCCGCCAACCTCTGAAACTGATGCCTTTAATCGAAACTTGCCGTCACAAATCAAGCAACCTTTGACAGTGTCATTAAGAACAGTTGCCTGTCAGCCATACTTCATGTCACGGGACGTATCGCCATATCTCTGACGTCCCACGTTTGCTTTTTATTTCCCGGTCTTTGGTTCGCTTCAGGGCTGGCCTGAAAGAATTATTGAGCAGTTTTGACTGCCCAAGATATATTTTAGATGGCAGAGTAAGTAATGAATATTATCCCCAGTGCCATATTGGCGTTTAGTGCCGGATGTTAGCAGTCATTCGTGAAAATGAAGTTTCTTCACCATAGAACTTGAGTGTTATCGGTATATATAATATTTGAAGATTTAACCAGAAATCTATTGCACTGGAATTTGTTTTTCCCTAATCAAATTGATATTATTTTGGATATTTGGGCACTATGTCATCCTCATGTGCTGAAACATTCTAGAAGAATATCTTAACACCTATACATAATGCCTTGAATTATATATGGCAGACATTCAATAGAAGTCATTATTGAGAAAATTGCGATGCGAAGCTTGTGCGAAGAATATTGATCTTGTTAATATTTGAAATTATTTTGATACATTATCCTCATGAAGATTATTCTAGAATCTCCAGAATCAAGAGGAGTAATTTTTAGAATATCTTATTCAATAATGAAAATTCTATATTTTTGTAGTGTAGTAGAAATAATCACTCATTTAAAAAAAATATATATCAAAGTTGTTTAATTTCTATTCAGGTAATTTCCTCCTTGGACATCTCGATTTTTCTAATGTTTATGAAAAGTAAAATTTAAATTGAGTGGGTTGTGTTCCTCGTGGAATACTCGTAACGAAAGCAATCGCTCCACAACACCTTCCCAACGCCGGGCAGAGCCTTTACGGGCCCCAGGACAACTCTATCACGGGCGCCTTTCTCTACTAGTTTGTATTATTGTGTAATGATACCATACACAGGGCTCATGATATAAGAGTCAATTTTAAAAGTTTTGTTAACTACAGAGTATAGGAAATACAGATTTAGTATAAAAAAACGGCAACGTATATTGAGGTTTATGTTCTAATTTATTTAGTTGATGGTATCCGTCGTTACTACGTGATAATTTAAAATGATGAACAAAAACAAAACTTGAGTTACTACGTTTATTATCACAAAAATACTCTGAAGAATATAGAACTGCTGTTATATATATATATATATATATATATATATATATATATATAATATATATATATATATATATATATATATATATATATATATATATATATATATATATATATATAATATATATATATATATATATATATATATATATATATATATATATATATATATATATATATATAATTAAGGTTTAGATTTTCTTGGAAATAGACCACAAGTGACTCAACTCGTTTCTAAACCATTTTATTTGACGTTTCAGTTACTCATTTTGACCTTCTTCAGAACTACAACAATATTACATCTTTCATCGGATGCATTTATAGAACTGATAAATACATCGGATATAAGCCGGTTATCTCTTTCTCATCATTCATTGCGTTGCGTTTGTTTTGGATCTCGATCATTTTTACAAATTCTTTTTTGTATGTTTTTCCTGCTTCAATATTTTAGTCTTTTCGTAGTTGAGTGAATGTCGTTTTGAATTTTCGTGATTTGTAAGCGCTGTTTTATTTTTTTAAATTACATTTATGGCTTGTACTTCGATATTCTAAATATTGGCTAGTTTGTCCTATGTTTACACCATAACATGGGTTGCAAGGTATTTCATATACTACATTACTTCTTGCAATGTTTGTAGGGGTTTTTATTTTGAGAGATGTGAAATTTTTTGATAATAGATCATAGTCTTTGTGACATACTGTGATATCGAAGTCTTTGGTCAATTTTGCTAATGGTTGTGATAAACCGTTCACGAATGGCAGTGATAAATATCTTGTCTTTGTATGTAGAACATTTTTGCGTTGTTGTTGGTTGTCATACAACTTGTGAATTCTTTTTTTTTTCAAAACTTGATTCAGCAGCTTCTTTGGATAAACATTGTTAACAAGTGCATTCTTTGCTTTTTCTATAGCTTGCTGTCTGAATTCTGGATCAGATAGTCTGAGAGTGCTGTCAGCTAATCCAATGATTACCGTTTTTTTTTGAGAGGTAGGATGGTTGAATTGAGTCAAACTGGTGCAAAGAGTGCATAGTTGCAGAGCTCCAAGAATGGGGGAAGTAATCCAAAGCTACACGAACTTGAGCCTCATAAAACATCAATTCATGTTTTGGTATGAATCAATTTTTTTGCACGAATAAGATAACTAAGGTCCTGTGCTGGAAATTTGTTCATGCCAGTTTTTGAATTAATGCAGATTCTCAAAAGATATAATTTATTAGTTATTAATGAAATTAATGAAAATTTTCCGAATAAATCTGAATGAAGATCTGAAATGACATAGTCTTGATTTGATTATTCATATCCTGTACCTCTTCTGTTTTATTTGAATAGACAGAGAGTTCTCAAAAATCAATAGAAAATATAGGTGTTTTAATGTCTCGACTTGAATTTTAAATTATAGTTTTTTTCCAATTAGTATCAGGGAGGAGACACTTCCCAACCCTTCGTGGTAGAATACATCGATGAAGTAAACAACGGAATTCAGCAACGTAATTTCCGCTTACCGATGAAAGCTGTAAACGTTCATTCGTACCAATTTATTCCAGCTGGCACATGTTATTAGGGGACATCACATATTTATGTGCTGCTTGGGTGACACTTCTGGATATTCTTTCTCGTATGACCAGGCTACACCCATACGTGACTCTTCTAGTGGGCATCTAAGTAATAACGCTTTAACAAATAGTATCACCTCGTAAAGTATGTAAACTTTTATATCACTTTCCCGGATCCGAGTTGAATTTCCACAGTTTCAAGCAACTGTTCAACTGAAGTTAGCTTTATGGCTCCACGTCAGTTGTGAAATTATTTGACTTAAATAATCAGACTAATAAGACAGAAATATGAATTGAAAAATTCTAATATCTTCACAAGGTTTACTTTCCAATAATAAGAGTGCATTATTAGGCGACTGAGAATACAAATTTCTGTGGTATGCGAAGAAAAAATTGACTACACTCAACCAAATTGTAGCATAAATACAAAGAAAGGTTTCATTGATTCAATGAACAAAATCATTAAAATTGGTCCAATGAACAAGTTCATTGTTTTAATGAACAGGACTTCATTAATGTATGAACAGTTACATTGATAATATGACCGTGTACATTAAATGGATTTGGTACCTTTTTCCTTATATTAATGAACTCGTACATTGCGAAAATGTATGTCAATCATAAAATAGTTATCATAAGTTGATGAAAATCTTTCTTTAATTTGATGCATACAAATCATTGAATAAATGATTTGTATTCATTGTTTTGATGAATATAGGTTCTTGAGTTGATGAATACAATTCATTAAAAAATTTGTATACAGGGTGGCCCAACGAAATTTGATATGAAGGTTTTGGGTAATAATAGCGTAGATCTAAAGAAATGTTCGGATTGGTCGATTTCGTTTCTTCAAGTCGCATTTTTCAAAACGTAGCCAAAGTATATGAGCATTTGAGCCGCTCAAAAAACAAAATCGACTTGTCCGAGAATTTTTTTCATATACGCTATCATCACCGAAAACCCCATGTTAAGTTTTCGTGGTGAACTAATTCTTTTGACTAGAAAAAACAGTTTTTTCCTCTTGTAAAATCAATTAGGGACAATATTTATCACTCATACATGAATTTTAGAAAATGATTAATTCGACTTTATTTCATAAAAATAACTTTCAATAAATGCCCAGAACACAAGGAAAGGCTCTGGAAAATTTAAATTGAAAACATAACAAATTTTAAAGCAAATATCAATTGCTTTGATAGATTTAGACTCAGTTTTTGAACAGATATTTAATATAATCGAAAATTACAAAAATATCTGCAATTGTGGCCATGTCATCACCAACTAACAATAAAAAAGTTTGTATATGAGAGTTCTTCCCTCTCAAGTATTCCAGGTGATCTTCTATATCCTGGTAACTTCTTCTCAAAAATATAAAAGATTCTTTTGAATCTTTGATGGTGAATTTCGTATTTTTTTTCTTCCAGTCAAGTCTTTAGTGACACTTAATGTGGGTACGAGATACCCGTGCGCAGCCCATAAAATAATACCATTGTGGCTGCCTGTAAAAAAAATATTAGATGGTGTAAGTATATCGCAAAATAAATACTGTAATATAGAGCAGCAATGTTTTTTCATCAACATTCTCACGTGAAAGGAACCCTATAATGATTACCAAAAATCGCATGATGTCAGTAGTGCGAAAAAAAGGGGGTGCAAATTAAAATTGATTTTGAGTTCTTCGGGGTTATTATCATTTGGAAACACTTCCTCAGGCAATAAAAATGAAAGTAGTATTACGATTAGACAAAAACTTACTTTCGGTTACTTCATGTTTTTCGAGATGATCCAAGAGTCCCTTGACTGATTTTTCTTTCACGTTACTGTCCAACGACGATAACTGTCTTAAGACTTCCATTATCTCATCCCATTTGGACATGAGGCCATTTGTGGTATCCTGGAGAACATCAAAATCTATATCAATCTGGTGATAGAATCAAAATGCATTAGTAAATGTTTGGAAATAATTATTAATCGAGATACCTATTTTGCAACAATTATTATAATCAGATAAACTTTAAGAATGTGAAAGTACTGACCCTTAACTATATTTTGGTGGTATCTAGGTATTTTAATTTTTGTAAAAAATATACACTCATTTACATACATAATTCCATCTGAGGAACTCAAATCATGTGTTTGTTTTAAATTTGAAACAAGAGTATCTAATGTGCTAAATTCACCTCTACGTGAAAAGCACAACATTTTTATAATTAAAATGTAAGTAGATACTCCTCAGATGACTTTTTTTCAATTAAATGAATTTGCAAGAAGTAGCAGTTTTATAATTATTGTGTAGGTAGATACTGTTCAAAAATTTTGTTTTAAACTAAAAAAATATGCAAAAACTACCATTAATCAAGTTAATGAATCTGAAACTGCAGGACCATACTGTTCTTACCTAAAATCAAACGTTTTGTTGACCGGAATAATAATGAAGTCATGTATACCTACTTACCTGTAAATACCGCACAAACACAATGCAATCACAATTATCCTTAGAGCTGAATTCCGAAAATAATCACAAAACACTAAGCCGTCTTTTGTTTATCAACATAAACTATGCAATGAAACGTCACCAGTATTTTGATTGACCAAACCGAATTTGGGGTAGAAAAGATGTTGCGCAAGCGTTTCACCGACTAGCGACATTTCGTCAATGACCTGTTCATTGTATTAATGCATTCAATCATTGTTTTACGTTTGATTCATTATATTAATGTATTGTACATTGATTCAATGAACCGCAGTCATTATTTTCTATTAAAAATGATCATTGGAATAATGTAACAGTTCATCAATAATATGTACTCGATTATTGGCGAAAAGCACTTTCAATGAATGTTTTCATAATATTAATGCATGATATGCATTGTAATAACGAACAGTATTCATGTTATTGATGAAAATTTAAGACAAATTAATGAACGCCCGTTCATTACTTAATGAATCCTCGTTCATTACTTACATGAATGCTGAAATTTCTTCAAATAATTTCGTGCATTATATCAATGAAAAAATCATTGGGACAATGAATATGAGAATGATGAAGGCTGTTCATTAATATTATAACCAGTATGTTTTTGAGTGTACCCTCCTAGTAAATAAGGGATGAATATGAAAGTATTCAAATCATTAATTTAACATCCAAATCAGTAGTTGCCCATGGGTCTTCACTATGCTGATTACCTGATTATATCAGTTGTTTCATAAATCACACATTTATCAATCAATATTATTTATTTGTACAATAAATTTATTGGAAAGTTTGAAACAGAAAACTCATAAAAAAATATTGAATTATGTGTATCATTCAATACAACTTTGTTTCAGTTGATATCTGTTAATCAAGAAATATCTTTATTGGTGCAGATATGTAGAAGATGTTTTGATCACAATTGAGTATTATCATATAATTCAATTTTATACAATTCTATATTGAATTTGAAACAAGAATAAAATGAAGTAACTTCGTAAATTTTTTAAATAATTTTTTTCTATTAAAGCGAAGTTTTCCAAACTATAATTTATTTGTACAAATCGCATCTCGACTCGATGTACGCCCGAAAAATACGAAGTTAGTGACTGAGCTCTATTGCTTTCCGGATTTTTTTCACATTGTAAGCAACTGTAGACCTCAAACTGTTGAAATAAAATATTTAACTTGCTAATCAAACTTCTTATTTACTCAGAATCCGTAAAGTCTAGTGCATTATCTTTCTTTTCTCGAACTTTTCAGCACAAGCTGTAGAATCTCTAGTATTCCACCTCGCCATATTTTTATCGATCTAATTTTTCATCGAAGTCGTATATAAGGCAAGCAAGACGTGGGGATGATTTGGTCTGTGATGGACGAGCCGAATCTCGCCAGGATCCAGGCAGGAGTTTGATAAGTGGCGTCAATATTAAACATGATTTCTTGTTTCTTACATTCGCGCGTTATTGCTATCGGTAAATCATGTTTATTCCAGCCCTGAGGCAAAATTTATCTTCAAATATTATGCAGTTTCTCATCGCGAAATATACGAAATTTTATTTTAGGCATCTGTAGATAAAATGCGAAAATGAATTTTGAAGGATTAAATCTGCAAATGTGGAGTTGAATAATTATTATAACATTCGAAGACACAGAAAAAAGGTACTTTTGAAAAATTAAATAATAAAATTATTATTTCGAGTCGTTTTAAAGATGATTTTGAAACAAAAATTCATGACTTGAGATACTGTTATACAACATTTTTAATCGTGTTTTATCCTATAATAGTTATTTATGTACCAAGTGCGTTATATAGATCCTTACGCCCGATGGGCGTAAGGATCTAGTAACGCACGTGGTGCACACAAGATTTTATTTTTCACGAAAAAATTATTATATTATAATGAAAAAGCGATTTTAAAATAGGCTCATTGCTCCTATCCATTTTCCTTCTCATAGTAGGCATGTCATTTGTTGATATTTTGACGTTTGTGAATATTTATGTCATCATATTTAGTGAATGTCATTGCTGCTTTCTTTGTGTAGTCTTATAGAAATTATGGAAATGAAAATGAATTCACCCAAGAATATCATAGAAAATGCAGACAAAGCTGCGAATAATTCATTGCCGGAGAAATCCAGAGTCGTATACGACAAAGATTATGAAGTATTTAACCAATGAAAGTTGCTTCATTTCTCCTCGTACAATTAGCGGTTATGATCCATTATGCCCGCAAATGCAGGCGTTATGCCCTAGGCCCTAGGGCATAATGAGTGTGTTTATAGCAACCGTATCATCCAAGGTGAAAGAAACGTATAATATACAAGTGAAAAATAAAATACATACTATTGCAGTGTATCGAAAGAAAGCAGTCAGGTGCGGGAGTAGTTTTCCCATTCGTTTTAGACCTACTGACTACGATTTTCGAAAAATCTTCGCTGGCTCCCATAGAGTCGAATGAGCTCAAATTTGGTACCTGGGATTGTTTCCATTGCAGAACGAAAGTATCATGATTTAGGTGAATTTATAAAACCGCCGCCATTTTTACGAAGATATTTCTAATTTTGATATAAATATCCTACCCTCTGCACATTTACATCTCCAGCGGTTCGTATTACACCAAATGAGCTGATTAGTTTTTCCTGGGATTCTTTTCGTTGCAGAGCGAAACAACCAAAATATAGTAAAATTTTTCCAACCTCCGTCATTTTTATGTAGATATTTGTTGTTTTTTCGTAGTTTTTGAAAATTTGTCAAACTCCACAGCTTCTGCAAATTGAGTTAGAAGCTTCAAACTTGGTACGTAGATTGAGTTAATCTTGAGGAAGTGCTTTTGCATAGTTTCAACCATTTTCCTCAGTCGCGCTGCCCCGCGCGGGGACTAATGCGTTCAAATCGCATCTCCACTTTTTTTTTTACAATTATGGCTTGAAATTTGATACGTGCATTGGGTTGATGTTGAGAAACGTTCATTCGTTGGTTTAAATTTTACTCCTCAGCCATGACTCAAATTTTTTTTATAAAATAAATTATTTTCTGCTTCTCAATTCGGTTAGCTGTTTACATGTGATGGGAAGGAATGGCCAACTGAAACTGAAACAGAACCTTCAGACTTGGAGTGGCAGCAAGCCAACCAAATAGTTACTGAAGACAGAATAGGCTGGGCAATACAGACCTTCTCACCCTTCAAATCACCAGGCATTGACAGCATTTACCCTGCTTTGCTACAGTGGAGCTTGGGCAAATTAATGCCGCACCTGATGAGGATGTTCAGGACGTGATTGGCGCGCCGGTACATACCACAGCCTTGGAGGGAGGTGAGGGTGGTATTTATTTCTAAGACAGGTAGAATGGATTACACCACACCCAAAGCATATCGACCAATTAGTCTGACCTCGTTTCTGCTGAAAACAATGGAGAGACTATGCGAACGATACCTAAGGGATGCTATTTTGAATACACAACCACTGCATCCCAATCAGCACGCATATACCCCAGGCAGATCCACCGACACAGCCCTCCATCTGGTTGCTGGTCGGATTGAGAAATCTTTGGACAACAAAGAGTCCACCCTGGGGGTGTTCATAGACATCGAGGGTGCGTTTGACAAAACCACCTTCCCCAAAATTGAATCCGCACTGACAGACAGAGGTGTTCCCCAGACTGTCAGGGGCTGGATCTCAAACATGCTCTCAAAAAGAGCTGTTAGAATCAGTGTAGACAACATCGTCGTCAGGGGAATGGTCGCAAGAGGCTGTCCGCAGGAGGGTGTCCTATCTCCGTTGATATGGAACCTAGTTCTCGACAGCCTCTTGCGCCGCCTCTGCGATGAGGAATTCTACTCAATTGCATACGCAGATGACTTAACGATACTGCTAAGTGGAAAATTTAAAGGAGTTCTGTGCGACAGAATGCAGGGAGCCCTGAGAATAATTGAAAGATGTTGCGAAGAGAACTCTCTATCAATCAACCCCAGAAAGACGGAGATGGTTCTCTTCACAAAGAAAAGGAAACTGGGGCCATTAAAAGCACCAGTTCTCCTAAACACAGAATTAAGTTTCATGTCAGAGGTCAAATATCTGGGAGTGACCTTTGACGCCAAACTCACTTGGAATCTTCACCTGGAGAGAAGACTAAAAAAGGCACACATCTCCTACGGACAGTGCCGCAGGATCATGGGGAAAACCTGGGGACTGAAACCCAGGGTGGTCATGTGGATATACACTGCCATCGTGAGACCGATGATAGCCTATGGAGCCGTTGTCTGGTGGCCTAAAAGCCAACAGGCAACAGCAAAACTCTAGCTTGGGCAGATACAAAGGACCGCGTGTCTAAGTGTGACCGGAGCTATGCGAACAACACCAACTAGGGCAATAGAGGTGATGCTATGCCTGCCACCTTTGGATATTTATCTACAAGAAGTGGCCTTGGCAACTATGGCACGCCTTGAGACTATTGGTATAAAGCCAGAAGTAGGATGTGGGGAGACTAGACGTCGCCTGTGGCTTGAGGCTACTAACACGATGCCCCTGCTACAGGTTAAGGCAGACAGCATTCCCCCGCGATTTGTTTTTGATGAACCCTACTCAATACACACAAACAGTGGAAATGAGACCTCCGATGAAGGAACGATCAATATTTTCACGGACGGATCAAATCGAGAAAAAGGAGTAGGCTGTGGAATATATTCGAGACACCTGCGATTTCAACTGAAGTGGACCATGGACAAATGTGCCAACATAGTTCAGACAGAGCTAACGGGCATAACCATAGCCGCGAACGAGATTGCTCGTAGGAACATAACGAACAAAACCATTAAAATCTACACAGATAGTAGACAATCGTTACTGGCCCTGAAGAATCATAAAATAACTTCACAGTCACTATGGGAATGCCATCAAGCACTTGCGGGAGCAGCCCATACAAACCAAATTATGGTGTGCTGGGTTAAAGGCCACTCGAGATGCAATGGCAACAAAAAAGCTGACGAATTGGCTAGAAAAGCAGCCGGCCTGAACATATTCGATCCTGGCCCTTCCAGCCTACTACCCCTGACAGCAAAGTCACAAATGATGAAAGAGAACACCCATCAAAAATACAAAATCCTATGGGATGAAACAACCACCTGCAGACTTGCCAGGGAACTTTTAAATTATCCCAATAAAGATGCAGCAATGACTAACCTGGCGATGCCCAGAGGAAAACTACGCAATATCGTGGGAATTTTAACGAAACACTGCCAACTTCGGAAGCCCTTATTTAATATGGGATTAAGCGACACACCTCTCTGCAGAGGCTGTGAACAGGAAGACGAGACGGTACAACATGTCCTCTGTGAATGCCCCGCTGTCTTGTCACTCCGAGAATCCATTCTGGGTGAACGGTGGTCAATTTTAGCCACCTTGAGGGAAATCCCCCTAGGTGCAATCATCCTCTTTTTCAAACGACTGGGATGGTTGGGAGCCTAGGCTGGTGATGTTCCCGGGGAGGATGCACAAAGGGCCCAATGGGGCCTAAGTGCTGTGGTCTCGACTGCACTCCCAAAAATACAGAATACAGAATACATGTGATTTTTCAAAATATAATTCGATTGGTTGGAATCGCTTCTAGGTGCGATGCATCTCGCGCGAAAAATACGACTCTAGTGATGGAGCTCTACTGCACACGAGTTTTTTTTTCATTATATATATCATTATGAATAAACGAGATTAGAATTTTGTGTTAAGGAATGTTCAGTTACGTTCTAAAATAATTGTAATTTATTGTGCAGGACAATAACAAAGGTATACACTCATGAAAAAATATTCTAGCCTATTGCATATGATATCTAGGCTAATTCGGAACAACAAAGCTGAAGTTCTGCTTTCTCGAATTTGTATGGAATATGTAGTTGGGAAATCAGTCTACGAAAGCTCTGCCCACCGTTACAGTCCCTCGAAATTGGGTTAGAGACTTTACAATTTGTAGGTGAAATGAGTTGGTGCTGAGGATGTGCTTCTTGAAAGTTTCAACTTTTTCCCATGGTAGCTATTTTAAACTATAAACTTTTTTTTCGCTGTTATATTGTTTTGTTGATCCCTGTAGCGTCTCAAAATTGAAATTAACGGGTGAAAACTTGTATAAAAATTAAGCGAGAGAAAAGCCTTTTGATAATATTGTCCTTCTGCTCTTAATGTTGCCATTTAAGAGTATATATTCTATGTTTTTTCTGGTTTTCAAGTCTCCTTTAGATTGAGTTGGAGTGTTTAAAGTTTGTTTTCGAATTGATTCGGTGTGAAGTACCTGTTTTTTTTTATCAACCAATGGAATATGTACTTACTCATAAAAGTTGCATTTTTTTGCCCAAATTTACTACTATAATGAAAAAACTACTTACTACCATTCAGTAGAATTCAAGAAATGAATCTGTGAATAACTATGAATCTTGATACACTTAGCTACATTGAAAATATCATTATTGAATTATGAAAGAAAAATGCACTCACTTTATTCTGTAGAAAAAATATAAAACGGAAGAGTGACTTTGATGGAATAAACTGTATTCAGATTTTTGTCTGACTCAACGACGTAAAATAGGTGAAATAATTGTTACGCTATGTTCTCATTCATGTTAAATTTTGGGATTTTTTATAGCGTATTTACTTAAAAATCAATTTGCAATACGATTATATTATATCCAACAGTTTTATCCTGCATTATTTTCATAATAAGTTCCAAATAAGTAACTTCAAATTTTCAACCAATAAGAATACTTCCTCAGTAAAGAAATTTCATCCAACTCTGGAAAATAATAGAAAAATACGATTGAAATGAAGCGAGAATTTGCGATATTTCCCGGGAAAACTACCCTATATCAGCAAGGGTCAAGCTACGGAATGATTATTATTGTGAAGGAAAACACATTCCTTGGGTAGTGGACTGCAATAAAACTTTATGTATATTACATGTAGTTGGATAAAACGATTCCATGTGACGACTTCACCGTTTACACGTGTTTAGATCCGTCACAAACGATCAATTTTGCGGCGAAATAGACCCTAATTGGGCGTTCATAATGCCCTTAAATATTAAAAACATTTCTTTCTACCAATCAGAATCGATACAGAAAAAAATTCACGGGAAACTAATCATGTATTTATGTTTAATGAAAAATACTATTTTAAAATATTTCACTGCTTACTGCTTTCTAATCAACTACTCCATATTTTCAAGTTTTACGCGTTTGAATGGGCAGCATTAATGAAATTTCATGCTGTTGAAGGAAAAAAGATGAGAGGTGTTCGTTAAAAAGCAGTTCCTTTCGCTATATAATATGTTTTAAATAGGGGCAAAACAGTGAAATAAACTAATGAGAGTAATCAAATTAAACAACACAAATAGAGTATATATGTAATACACCCAGAATCAAAAGTGTAGAATATAAACATTTTATTATAAGTTGTTAAAAAAATATGAACTTTTTTTTTTGAAAACTCTTTACCTATTGATATCATTACAATAGTCCTTAATCCTTACTTTACATCTCCAAACAGTATACAATACTGGCCCCGAGATTGAAAATATATTTTGATTAAAATACCACCAAAAATAAACTGGCTTCAAGCCTGTAAGGATATTCACACAAAAATATAAGATCTATAATTACAAAACAACATGCACAGTCTACATCAGTAATCATAAATTATTTGCAGCAAGACAGGTATATATTTTTTGAGTATAATTTTAGATTCTTAAGAAAATGTTTAAAGCTACGAATTGTTGTCAAATTATCTGGCAAATCATTAAAAGATCTAATTGCACAATGCACAGGACTAAATAAATTCACATTGGTTCTACTAGATTGCAAATTGTTTCGTGTTCTCCTACTGTAGGTATATATTTCATATATGTAAAATTTGTATTCGTTTTTTGATTACCATACAAGATTTTGTGTATTCATTTACATTGTTCTAATTCAAGTATTGCCTTAACTCTAACTCTTTATATATCTGTTCGGCAGCATGTTAAAATTGAATAAAATTTTCAGTATTTTCTTTTAAAGTAGTTGAATCCTCTCAAAAGCAGTCTTACAACATGATCCCCAGACAAGTATCGAATATCGAAAGTGTGCTTTCTTAGATGTTTTTTTAGCTTAGTAGATTCATCAATAACAGGATCAAGATATTTTATGCATTCAACTTTTTCGAATTCAATATTGTCAATTTTGATACTTATGTTACCTATTTGCTCATTTTTTGTTTAAACAACATATACTTGAACTTGTCAATGTTAGTTTTCATTTTATTGTAACATAGGCACTTACTGATCTAAATCCGGGTTTACCCGTTCCATCAACTCAAACTCATTCCCACCCCGATAAACACGTGCTGTATCATCAGCAAAAGAAAAACACTTAGCTGACAAGTTGGCACTAGACCTGTGTCGATCGATCATTTGACGAGACCCGGGTCGATCATGACCCATTCGTATGGTGATCGGGTTAAAAAGATTCGATCATTTCGATCATTTGGGTCGCAGGTCGCAGTCCCTTTGTAACGAATGACGAATGCTGAACCGGTGAACCGGGTAGAATATATATTAATAAGATAACCTACATGAGTGAAAAACAACATAAAAATGTTAAAAAAGGAAATTCCTAACAGTTTTTAATTTCAAAAATGATAATTTACCCCAAATTGTGATTAAGAAATAAAATTTGAGAGGCTCTTTTTGGTTTTAAAGAGCTTCTTTTATTATAGATAGATGCTTCATTAATATATATAAATGTGGATAGAGGAGACGACGATAATATTAACTAAGTTCACTAAAACACGCAAGCAAAACCTGAATATAAAATCACGTGTCGCGGGTCATACCTATATAATATGTCACTGATTCGATTTCAAACTGAATTCGATCTCGATCACGACGCGATCGAGTTCGCGACCCAAAAGACAGAGAGATGGACAGTACATATATCAGCATGTCACTGATTCGATCTCAAACTGAATATGATCTCGATCAAGACGCGATCGATCGAGTTCGCGACCCAAAAGACTGAGAGATCGACAGGTCGCGACTCTTCTACGCGAGCGTTCTTGAGAACATCGGTTCCTTTTGGTTTACGTGTCAAAATTCAAAACAACACGAGAAAGAGTGCGATGAATAAAAGCATGTGAACGATTGTATCAGCAAGCAATCAGTTATATACTGTTGTATGAAAACATATGAAAATAAAGTGCAATTTGGTTAGTCTTGTCAAGTAAATCGGGATCGGGTTAAATAAGATCGGGTCTTTTAGAAATTCGTGATTCGATCACCCGTGTATAGGTTGCGATCGAATCAAAAAGATTCGATCAATCACGATCGACACAGGTCTAGTTGGCACATCTAAGACTAATACATATCATGAGTACACCAATAGACCAAGCACGGAACCTTGTGGTACACCATAGTTATTTTAGAGTACTTACACAGTACATTCATCCTTGGTAATTATAAGTGTTTGTGGTAACTAAAGTAAAACACATATGTCTTTATCAGAAAAAAATTGATAACGATGTCGTTAATTCCTCGTATGAACAAAACAAGAATAAAAATTTTTTCGAAAATCGTGGTCTAGGAGGTCTAAAATGAATAGAAAAACTACTCTCGCATCTGACTGCTTTTCTTCGATACACTGCAATAGTATGTACTTCATGGGTTGAAATACGACTAAAAAGTACCAATAAATTAAACATTTAATATGAATATGAGAGATTATGCTTGCTAAGGAAATACTCATTCACGAATGCAGCTGACAGCACGCCTAGCAACGCTGTGTAACTTATCTTTCATTCGCGAAGTGTCTGGAGTGTAACGTGCGATGAGAAACTTTCAATCTCAAAAACTTTTTGCTAATAATTAAATATTCGAAATGTTTTCAACGAAACAACAGTATTCATATTATATTGATTTTCTATCCACGTGAAAATTATATTCTGAAAAATATTTATTTCAAAGGAAACTAGATTGATTATTGCAGTATATCAACCTCCAAAATTTCTGATGGGAAATCATCACAATTCAACTCAGATAGTGCCTTAAGTTTCAAAGAGTCACCGACCGATTCCAAATGTTTGTGAAGGAATTGATGGAACGAATTCAATAATTAGCAGACAAAAGGTTGGCAATCGTATCTTCCAATAAAGTTTATCCATAGGCGGAGTGAGAGAACTTGTATAAATACTTGTTGAATTGTGGTGGGCAATTGTATTCAAATTTCATTTTCAATATATTTGTTCTGAATATTTGATTAAATTTTTGTTATTTATTGAAGTCGTCAAAATAAAAATATTTTGATTTTGGCTAATTAATTAATTTATTTATTTATCAATACGGACTAGCCATTCTACAAAAATTTTAATAATGTTTAAACAACATACTCTAGTGTAATATAAAGTGAACAGAAATTCAATAAATATGCTGACAAAGTATTGTGAAAGAAACAAAAGTGAAAAGAAACTCCCATGTAATGGCCAATAAATAATCCCTTCATGTATAACATTAAACTTGATTTCTTTCCAAGTAATTTCTAATAGAAAATATAGATTACGAGAACAAATCAAAATTTCTTGAATTGGTCTCCCTTAACGTTCTATCTATAGGGAACGTTCTATCTATAGGGCTATTGAAACTATAATTAGTTGGAAAGCATCTGATTGCAAACAATTCTCGGTTTCGCAATTTTACAGTGCTATAATTCAATTTTCTATAATATATTTACAATCTATAAAATTATTCATCACTTCATATTTGAACATAGAACCAAATTTTGTTTTCTCTTCACAAGTGGAATTAGTCCTTGATTCTGTAATACTTGTCTAGTTTAAGTTAGATAGCGGAATATTGCTCTCAAAAGCCACCCAACGCAAGAACTTCCTTTGTACATGTGCGATGTCGTTGATAATTTCATATTATATAGGTGACCATACCTCTCTTTATAAAACCTAACATTCTAAAAGCCTTATTGATCAAATACTGAGTATGGGCAATGAAATCTAATTTCTGATCAAAGTAAATCCCCATAGACGCTATTGAGGACCTTGTTTTCCATTCTAGCAGCATTCTACTGGCTTGAAGGCTTCTCGTGTTGGATCTAGACAGCAAAGCAGTATGGTCGACACCTCTAGGTAGATGAACCATCTTCCTGAAAAAGAACCACTTTAAGAAACAGTTCTGTCTCTAGATGGTATATGTGGCAATCATATATTGGTCGCCAAACAAGAAAGCCGTACTCAAGTTTGCTTCAGACTAAGGAGTTATGTAAGTGGATTAATGTTGAGAAATTCGAGAACAATCTAGCATTGCAAACGACGATATCATATACTCTGCTGGAAGGTAAAATCAACTGAGTTCTATGAGGTATTAATGAGAAACTCTGGTCAAATATCAAGCCGAGATCCCTTACCTCTGTAGGTCGAGGAGATTTACACCCTCTCTGTTGTAGTAATATTTTATCGCGTTCACTATTCTAGTGAAACTCTCAACGTTACACATGTGACTACACCATACATTGATAGCGCTCAGGTCACTTTGCAGTCCCAAACAATTATGTGCAGATGAGATGCTCATAAATATTTCGAGATCGTCGCATATGCTAATTCCATGCAGCTCACCCTCTCCAAGAGATCGTTCAAAAACAAGACAAATAACAGGGGACCAAGATTTGATCCCTGCGGCACTCTCGAGTTAACCAGAAACTCTGGATCTACAACTCTCAATTTGGACAAATTGATTGGTTAGGTAAGACTCCATGAGAAGTCACAGAATCCGAAAAGTCTCTCAGTTTTAACTGTGAGCAATTTATGATTATTTTATCGAAAGTCGTTTGAAAGGAGTTCTGCAACTATTGCCCCCATTATTCTACGAGGAACAAAATTCACTCGAAAGAATGAGAGCATTTAATATACATCAATTATTCGAGAACATCTCAACAACCAGAACATCTGAATGCCAGAAAGGGTTTCTGAACAAATCTGCGAACATATGGAATGCTCTACCCGCAAAAGAGTTTCTTCGCCTTCAGCTCTTTATATCTTGCGTAGATCGTTACCCAATGAATCAGCTCGAGGCGCTCGATAATAACGCTATAAAGCTTTCACTCATTGAAAAAATCTGATCTACTCATTTCAAATGAATTTCTGAAGCACTGACAAAATCGATAGTTTCCAAATATTCTTTTGCGTAGTAGATGATATCATTGGAAGATTTATCATAAATCAATAGTTATTGACCATAGAAGTGAGGAGTTGTTGTGAAAGTTCTTTAATTATGCTCAAAATCTGCAGTCATTTCACTTTAACTGCATTGAATTAATTTGGTATATATAAACTGAAGTTGCTTTTTCTGAAATTGTGGTGTAAAATTGATTTATAATAGATGATATCTTGGTTAACGTGCATTTCAATGCGCCTTCGCGAAGTGGTCTATTTTTTCAGTTTCTATGTAAAGTTTTCCACTTTTTCTTAATACATTGTTTGTTTCATTCAACTTTGTTTTCTGAGACTATAGTTGAAAATATCCATATCATGTGAAATACGTAATATTTATACGATGAACAAAACTTAATTTGAATTTACTACGTTTATTATCACAAAATATTTTGAAAAATATAACACAGCGATTGCAATTTCGGTCAATAGACCATCATCGGGCAGATTGAGTTAAGAACTCTTAACTCAATCTGCCCGATGATGGTCTAGTGGCTGAAATTGCAATCGCAGTGTTATATTTTTCAAAATATTTTGTGATAATAAGCGTAGTAAATTCAAATTTAGTTTTGTTCATCATGTTAAATTATCACGTAGTAACAACGGATTCCATCAACTATTTAATATTTATAAAATATGTGAAAATTCAGTCAACTTTTTAGTTGGTGCAGCAGAGTTTTTGTATTGAGATTTACACGTGGGTTTTTCTTTTTTTCCAATTGCTACGCCTATGCACCTTTGACTGCTTAGCCTGTCAGTTATTGGCGCTCATTCCAAACTTTCAAGGGCCAGAGGTGAGGCGCGGAATGTTAATTAAAAGGCGGCTATGGACGTTCAGATCCTCCTAATCAACTAATTACTGATGCGTTGTCTTTGGTTCGTCCATCTTCCCTGATTGCTGCAGAAAACACCCGCTGACAAGTTGGATTCAATTAATTAATCTTGAGTTATCGAAAGTTTGTGCAGACTTTGGACGGATTTATAATGAAAAATTGGAAAATATGATAATACTTCGCCTGATGAGTGAGTTAAAATAGAGTGCCGGAAGTGAGGATCTATTTTCTATATCAACATAAAAATAATATTTTTTAGCTGAATCATTTTGATAAAATGTGAAATTGAAGCATAAAGTGGATGAGAAAATCCGTATGCAAGAGACCTTTTTCATGCTACGCATCGTTATTACCTTTTTCAAATTGAAATGAATGTTGAAAACCATACAACTCAACATCCTACCTAGGTACATATGCGGATTTTTCAAGAAGCGGACTTGGAGCCCACAATTATACATTGTTTCAATTCGTTAGTTGAGCTTAGTCGATTTATATTACATAAAATATAGATATTCAAATGATCCTTACAAATTCGAAATTATACCTACTTATGTACTGTGTCCATTGATATTGGATAGCAAAGTAAATATTTCGTAGTGAACCCTTTCGTTAGGTTCACTGCGTAGGGGAAAGTGAGGGAATACCGCTCACGGGGCAATATCGCGCATCTATGCTAGGGCTCTGTAATGCTTCTATTCGAAATTTTGATAGTGTAGCTCTCTAGTGTTCGACACCTTAACGACGGTGCTTTATTGCAGCTAGTGCTAATTTCAACCACGTGTTGGCAATCGGCTTTTGTTTGTTTAGCATACTCTTGCTGTAACTTTTTTCCACATGAAATAAGTAATGGAACTAAATCTTTTTTGTTAGGTTTTCAAATTATTTTTCCATTTGTGATCTGCAGTACCTCTGTGTCCATTTGAGCGTATTTTCGAAGAATATGACAGTTTGCTTTTTCTAAATGAGCGATTATTTCTTATTGGTTACCTGTAAGGCCGTTATACGTGGTATAACCCCTCATAAGATCATATGGGGAAATCTTATATCTTCAGCAAGACTTCAACATTCCAGAATCGACACTTCGGGCAACAAGAAACTTGCGTTACCAGGAGAAAAGGTACATTCTCTGCGCAGAAAGAACATGATTTAGTGAATCATTTGATAAAATTGGCAAATTTATCATTTGGGTTGACCCCTTTAGTCTAAGGAAAATGACATACAATTTTGCAGTAAAAAATAAAATTAAACAGAATTAAAAAAGTTTGGTCGTTATGAAGAGATATGATTTCGATTCGTGTTTTGCGGAAGATGGGCACATCAGGAATACCGCGAAACACTTTTCTTTCATTTTTTTCTCAAAAAAATTCATTTCCAAAGGAGAAAGTAAAATTTAGCAGTTTTGAATATTCTTGTGAAATATTTTCTGATTTCCTTCATTAAATATAATAAATCTTACCTAATCATTGTTATTATTTCGTTTTAGTTTTAATATTTCTTTTATAAGTGAATTTTCTCCAACCTATGCGGGTCGAAAGTAACAAATGCTCTGTAGGTTTAAAAAATTGTCAAAGCACCACTTAGCTGCTGTCAGGTGATAGCCAGTGGCTCCACCTTCAGTTGCATTCAATCGCCGCTCGCGCCACGCACTGTTAGATAGTGTGAGAGGACGCTACGTGATTTCACAAATCAAAAGTGAATTTTTTGACGTTTACTTATTTAATGTTTATGTAGTATTAAAGGGATGATATTAATCTGAATATTTGCATATTGATACTCGATTAGATTGATTTTACAGTGCTTAAATTCGTTTTGTGTCGCATGTTCCGTTTCAAGGTTATCTTTCATGTTCTAACAAAAATGCTGTAGGGTACAAAAGTAACGCAGCCCTATGGGTACATAAGTTACATGTTACTTTTGTCCCCGTATTGATTTCCTCTAAGTAAACTTTTTATGTGTGTGTGTTTATTTCAACAAAATGCCGCGACAACGCATAATAACCACCGCACGAATAACAACTAACATGGGAGTCTATCGAAAAGCGGCTGAAAAGCATTTTAATGATGGTGAAAAAACTAGAGCCATGGCAAAAAAATTGAATATCTGCCATGTTACATTGCATAGATATATAAAAAAAATTTAAGCTAGAAATTCTAGCGCAGTTGTAGACAAGGGAAATAAATTTGACGACGAAGATTGCTTCTACCTCGTTTGTTTAGAAAATTTTAGCAATAGTCGACTGAATGAACAAAATTTACATTGTTTCGAATCCAAAATGTGGTCTCATAGGTACTGAATGTGTCAATGTATATGTGCCATAATTGTGAGTCTTAATAGAGAAGACTTACACTGAATTTTCCAATAAATATTTGTTTGATTAAATATGTCATATCATATTCATTACAAACCCCTTTGCCCTGATACTTTTGACCCACAACGTGTTACTTTCGGCCCGCCAACGTGGTCGAAAGTAACAAATGACAAATTTTTTTTAAGTTTCTGTGATTCATGCAAAATACACAATAATAAGGTAATTTAAGATGCTAATGTATAGAACATAAACGGAATTTATGTATGGCTATCTCAATTTCACCGAAATAATAACACCTAACGAGAAACCAAGGCGAAAGTACAAAATGTTACTTTTGTACCCGGTCTCCCTACACCAGCTAATAAGTTTACAAATTTCAGAAAATCAAAAGTCAGAAACTTAAATAAAATCACAATAATTTTACTATACCTAAATATTGAGTACTTCCCCATTTTCCCCTATCATATGTATTTTATAATTGAACCAGAATAATACTTAAATGTTTATGGATCTTCAGCAAATTTAAAAACACAATCAGTAAATTTATTATAACTGAAATCGTATCTGACGTATATCGAATGAGCTGACAGCTGTCAGTAGCCATAGATAACGGAACATCAAAATAATGAAGGCAAATTCCGTTATACTGACACATACCTAATAGCTATTCCTTTGGGAAAATCTAGTCTCAATCAATAAATTGTTAACCATCATTCGAGCAAACAGATATTGTACCCAGAGAAAATGAGAATTTCATGATTTTGTCAATTTATCTCAACATACTGTTTAAATTAATCCTAGGAGAACACTCCAGCTCCCGAATTCAGAGTTTTCGTGACAAAAAAGCGAGAAGTTATTTTGTCACAAATAGATAAAAATTTCACAAGAAAACCCTAAGCGCGAAAAACTATCCTAGATGTTCGTGGAAAAACAGTAACTTAAAAAATTTGAGGTATACGCTAGCTCAAAAAACTTTTCACCTTGTTCAAAGATTTAGTTCGTTGATCGGGAAGGTGCAAGCTTTTCGAAGTTTTCATTATCGGTACTGATGAAAATTACTATTGGGGCGTTTATGGGGAGAACTATGCATGGCTTAACTACTTGCCCCTGAATTATTGGTTTCATGGTCAGTTGGCCAGATCTGCGACGGGTACCATCATAATAAATATAATATATATATATATATATATATATATATATATATATATATATATATATATATATATATATATATATATATATATATATATACATGAAAAAACTAGATGGACAAGGCAGACGCTAATGCGGAAACTTCCATATTCCATATTCCATCATACGAGTAGGAAATGGTCATTTCATGCGAGTTTTACACTATACTTTTTCTACGAATGTTACTGTTACATAAAATGGGATAAGTGATATTTTTATTTTTAAGATTCAAAGAAATGTCAATCTGACGTTCCTCAAAAAATCACGCGGTGCCGGTTAACGCCACCTTTGAAAAAATATACCCATGCACAATGTGAACTTTGTAGTTCACTCACCATGGTGATTGAAGCATAATGAAAATGTGTATGAAATAATGCACTATGTTCCGAAATTACTTTTGAACATAGAATGAAGGTTTTTATTGACATTCGTAGAAAAAGATATTGAAGTACGAAATATAGGTTCCTCAGTCTAAATGTATGTTCTCTGGTTATGTATTCTCTTTATGTACAATTCACAGTGCTCTAACTATAAAAGAAAGAAAGATATGTGTTTTATTATTCTTATTCAATCAGTAGTTTATAGACACCCATGAATCTGTGGTTCAATTCACACACTCTTTGTTGTTAATGCATGCATGATGTAAAGACTCACTCCTTGTACCATATTTTTTATTCAGAATCTCTTTAGCTCCCTTGAAACTCGAATTCGACAAAAATTACTGATTCCCAAATCTCAGATAGTGCCAGCATATATTCCGAATGTTGTCATGATGAAACGCATAGCATTATTTCCAAAAGTATCCATAAATGGAAATTTTTGGACCCAAGCACAGACCCAAGTAACCTGATGGCCAAGCGCACCAATTTTCGTCCATCTAGAGGCTATGTTGGATATTTCGATACTAAAAACTCCAGGATAAAGTATCATTATCTTGAAGCATTTTGTTCATGGCAGGAAAAAAATTGTGTGACACAGAAAAATGAAATTTCTTGAGGAATCCCTGGCCCTACCTAGCACATAATTGGGAAGGTTTTGCCAAGAACTGAATAAAGGTGTATATGTCGTTAGGCTGCTCTTTGAAGCGACTCGGGTCGCAGATTAGTGATTTTTATGGTTTTATCAAAAATGCTAAAGCTAGAAGTTCAGTACGTATGAAATCAATTTAAAATATGAAATACGTTGTCGGATTGAAAGATCTATAAATATTATCTGCTTCAAATAACATTTGACTGTGTGTTAAAATGAAAAATTTAGTATTCGAAAACTAGCCGTATTTCATGAAAATAAAAACGGTTTAAATTTAGTCCTCAATCTATAGTCGATAGTCGAAGTGACCAAACTAGAAACCCCTCTGATTTTAAGATTAGTCGAACGTATCACAATATGAATATTTTGAAATATGCTTCAATTTTTAATATTTCCATCTGTAATTGATGACTACTGTTAACGGTAAAAACATGTGAAGCTGTGCTAGATTAACATTTTTGAGAATTGGTGGGGATCTCGTTAAAGGGAACGATATCCCAAAATTACACGGTTCGCAATAATGTGATTTCTTTACTTTAGTATGAATTGCGGGTCATAGTTCAAAATTTTCGTGGTGCCTATAGGCTTCAGCCAACTTCAGTCAATTGGAAAAACCGGCACTGATGTGGAGTGTTTGCGAAAGTGTTTTCTAATTGAGTTTAATGAAATATGTTTCCATTTGCTGTAGATATCTAAGGGCTCATTTATTAAAGTTCAGATTAAATAAAAATAATAAAACTAATTGTAAATGAACCACCATATGTTTGATATGAATCCAAATGATAGTATGAACTTCTTGTGATTTCTATCAATCTAATGATTTGTCTTCATAAACAAAACGCCATGTACGGTTTGGCAAATAAGTTGTGAGTTGTCCAAGCAGCTTCGCAACCTGGAACGAGCCTCCCTACAGGGTTTTAGGGCCCTATTTCTTTCACTTGTCCCATGGAATGTGATTAATCGGGTCAGTATTTTTGTCAGCAATAATTTCAGTTTTCGTTTCCACAACGGAACTCCTGAACTTAGTTTTCGGGGCTGCGTTACGGAATGGCAAAAGAGTAAAATACGACTACAGGCCCTTATCAGGTTGACGTTTCTAATATTTATGTATTTTGGCTTCAATAGGAACTGATAATTGCGGGGTTGAATAAGAATTTTATCAACCGGGCACCAAGAGGATGATTTAGGGCGCATTATGCTATGACATCGGCACCTGAAGTTTATGGAACTGACAGGGACGTAATAAGGTTGATTTACGTGTTTATCTGATATTTATACAGAAGGATCCAGTTACAATATTTTGTTTTTATTGAAGATATAAACACTTCACTGAGAATTTCGATGATGGAGAATATAACAAGATAGCATAAAATTATTTATAATCTTATATTCAATACATCAAATAACGGTATGTTCAAATCCGATCCATATATGCATTGTACATTTATTTTACATATTTTGTTTTAATTTGAGATTTTGATGAATATGTACGATTAGTAGTTATTCAAAAATAGATTTTCTAAATAATTAACAAAATGTAGAAAACAATTATCAACGTTCCGATCATAAGAAATTCTTGTTCATTGTCTTCATTTCATGATGAAGGACTTTTTATATTAGAAAGAGATGAGAATATGATTAACAAACATATTTCTCTCACTACTATTCTTATAATGTATAATAATTAAGAATAAATTATATAAAACCCATTGTTCTTATTAAATTTGAGATTTCAATAGAGTGTTATATGTGGATAAGATAATATTTCTTGGTGTAGATACAGAAAATTACATACATATACTAAAATAAATACATCATATTGTATATGCAGCTTAGTTTTATACAGGTTACTCTGAAAGCACGCAATCAAATTCAACTAAAATAGTTAATTCACAACTAACCAAAAACACGAACACTTAAAAAATCGTGCAGATCGTATAAAAGGTTTTCAATGATGAATTTCTTGACATACATTCGAATCTGATTACAGATATTGAACGTACTTGCGGAGGAAGATATTTAAAAAATTTCCACTGCCAGCAGTTTGGTTCATTGAGTGATTTACTAGTCGATACAAATTCGATCGAAAGTTTTGTATATGCTGTCCATTATAAACATAGGTATGCAAAAAGTTCGAAGTAGGCGATCCTTGGATGTTAGAAATTCGATATGTATAGCCCAGGGTAATACTTAGTCAACGTAGAGACCTAAAAATGACGTACTGTCTCTTTCATTGGATCTCAGACTGAAAAAGATCGTAGCAGTTTTATCCCCATCCAATTACAAGCGATTTACAGTGTACCATACTTGCGTTTTTCCTTGGTCTTTTGCGACATTTCTCTGACACAATCAAGCTTCCTTCCTCTGACAGACAAGCAAGTGTCAACAGCATACAGCATCCAGATATCCAGGGGTACTCAATCGGGAAAATAATTAATATATATCAAAAAAAGTATCGGCTCCAGAACCGAACCCTGAGGGTCACCTATTTTTACCCGTTTTTCTCTGATATTTTTGTTTCAAAGAAATATCCTCATTCATCTCTGCTCACCACAGAGAGGTCTAACAATGAGAAGGGATACATTTTATGTGGGGAGAAAATGGTTCCATGTTTCATTAGAACTTATGATATTTCTGCAGAAGTACCACCTGTCAACTATTGAACGTAGCCATGGTCCACTTTGAAGCCTAAACATCCATAATTAACTCATATTGAAGTTTTTTAAACATTCTTTTTTTTAACTGAGATTGAATTCTCGCACAACACTTGGTGAAACATCATTAAGAATAAAGTTTAAAATTTAAAATAAAACACACTTGGCTTAAGTTTCAATATATAAATATTCCATTATCGGAAACAAATTTTCAAACAGAAGTTAATACAATTAAATTATTAGCCACCGATAACGGTTACAATGAAAGTCTTATCGATAATCTCATTGGGAAAAAACGAATAACGAGTCTGTTGCATTCAATATACCCCAAGCAAACTATTAATGATGAACAAAAATGCTTCCCAATAAATTATGTGCCTAATTTGATTAGCAAAATTTGTGTACAGACTATCGAAAAATAACGTTAAAATAATTTGTACAAATAAATGAAACTTGAAGTCATTCTTGGTCAATAATAAAGAAAAATCTAACATCGGAGAAAACAGTGGTGTTTACAAAGTATTTTGCGACGAATGTCCTGCTTCCTATATTAGACAAACAGGAAGGAATATAAACATTCGTGTTGAAGAACATAAAAAACCAATTTTACAAAATAAAAATACCACTGGCTTCTCCGAACATTGTATAAAATTTAATAATTTTCTGGATTTCAACAAAACCCAATTGTTGCATTCAGGTAACAGAGGAAAGCGCCTTGACCTTCTTGAAATTCTCGAAACAAGTTCCCCCCATAATAGTAAATTCCCCTTGTAAACGAACAAATTGATTTTCAGCTATTGTCTGTTTTATAAAATGAGATGTAATACACTCCTGTAGTCAGTCTTGATAATGAGTTCATAACTCGAAACATGTCGATTATCCTTTACTGCTAAATACAGTATCTAAATATTTTTTTATATAGTGAAACTTAAGTCAAGTGTGTTTTATTTTAAAGTTTAAACTTTTTTCTTTTTTTTTTGGTTATAGAAACTTCTTTAATAGTATCATTTTTCGCTAACGGATTAGTCTCTTAAAAACTTGTGATGTAAAAACTACTTACCTATCTGAATGTGTAATAGGTCGAATAGTAGATAAAAGATTTGAGGTTTGAAATCCTATTCTTCTATTCATTCGCAATTATGCCACTGTAAGTGTAGTCCAGTAGAAGTACTAGTAATTTTTGTGGTTTTTAGGCTCCCATCAAACCAGAGGTACAGTAAAAATTATAAATTGTTCTGGTCGTTTCAGCTGGGTTCGAATCCTGGGTTATGTACGGAAGTTTGTGTTTATTCATGAGTTTCAGTGGTTCCAGCAATTTAAGTAGTTAGGTACATTGTTAACAAGCCTATTGGCCGTTCGGAACCGGCGTTAAACTGAAGGTCCCTCGTGAGTACAAAAAAAATAGTTATAACTCAAATGCGAATCTCATAACTTAACTTTCCTAACCCCCTACCATCAAACTAAAAATATTTTGCCGAAAAATCTACACGAAGGGCGTCAGATTGCATTTGTGTGAAGTCAATACTAAAGTGAAAAAAATATATTCACCGAATGTTGTGTTCTGTGAATCATGCTCATCCTGATATTCTGGAACTTTTAAATTCAGTTCGATTTATTTAGCTATAGAAAATTTGTTTATGCTTGGCTACGCGTAGTTGATTTATTAAAAAAAATACAATCCTGAAGCAGAAAACAAATATTCTAGAAAAAGGAATTCATTCAATGCTTCGTAGATCTTGAGCAGTATTTCATATGAAAGTTTTCAGTGCGACAATCAGCATTTTGGATTCCAGCGAACGTCTTTCTCTTATTTCACTCTGTTTGATATCTGGAAACTACGTGTTATAGGGTAAAAATATGACGCTACTGGATTCTTGGGTGAGCCACGCTAAATATTATGAGAACGTGATGTAGGAAATGCTCAGAATTCGGCATCTAAATTTTGCTTAACGGAAATTTTAACGAAAACTTTGAGCGTCATGTACAAAGAATATAATGTTTGATGCGACACGAATTTTGCCATTTTTGAATTATCAGAAAATGGAAGGTAGGTGACACAGTGAAGTTTTAGCTTAGGCCTGATAATAATTCAATAGAATCACAATTTTTTTTGTTTTACGATAGCAAAGTCAATAACATATAAAATTTTTTCATTTAATTTTATTTGTATTTTATTGTGTTCTTTTTTTTCAATTCATTATTTTTTAATAACATTGAATTTTTTTTT
Source organism: Cynegetis impunctata (assembly GCA_030704885.1). Lineage (NCBI taxonomy): Eukaryota > Metazoa > Arthropoda > Insecta > Coleoptera > Coccinellidae > Cynegetis > Cynegetis impunctata. The sequence goes on along the minus strand of JARQZK010002957.1, from coordinate 276,828 downwards.
CTGTATATTATTGCTTAACTTGTCATTAATTCACTGTTCTCATTTTTTTGGAACGAAGTTCCTTACGGCAGGCTTGGAGGAGATAGGGACCAAACTGAAAAGTATGCGAGACTAAAAGTGTGACGGAAACAGACTGACGAAAGTAGACTGACGAAAGTCACGCTTTTAGTTAACACAAGCGAATATTGTATACCTTTCTCTTTCTCCCTCTTTATTTCCGTTCTCTCATCTCTTCTCTTTCTGATCCCACTCCGCCACGTCAATCGCCAATGCATAGTATGTACTCATGAATTCATGTACGAGCAATTCGAAAACGTCAGATGTGAAACATCGAAATAATTGTGAATGAGTTATATGCATAAAAGAACAGATTACGACAGAAATCAGATATGGCATAATGAAAAGATAAAGCTTTACAAATTTGTTCCATAAAATAATGACTATAGTCTGTCCAGCGACCGTTGGCGTGTACGTCACCAATTGTATATGACGTCGATCGTGAACAATGTTGCCAGACGTAATAAATAATCTTAAATCTAAATAGCTAACCCAATTTTCAACAAAATGAGATATCTTGCATGTTTGACATGGCGGGGATTTTTAGCGGTGAATTCAAATTGGCCATTATTCCCTACCAGAAGTGTCTATCTATATGGAATCCATATTCATCCATCGATAAATCAAACTCAATTACAAAATCTTCAAGGTTACTCGGCGACTGTCAAGCGTGAAATGCCGATTACCGTTGGTCGAGAGGGTCCGACAACATTGCAAATTTTTCAATTAAATGACAACTTAACAAACATTCAACTTATTTTCATTACTCGAAATGTTAGTTTTTCTTGAGAGATACATACGATTTGATATGTTAACAACAGAATATTTTTCGAAATGGATGATCCGGTCACTATCACCATATAACTACTTTTTAAGAAAATTACTTACGACAGATATGAATTTTGACCATTTCGAATTTTATTTATTTGGGTAGGCAGCCTTGCGTCGTTATTTGCGCATGACTGTGACGTACACGCCAACTTAGACTGGACAGACTATACGTATTGTAGGTTTATATTCAGTAATAATATCACAAGAGCATCGAAAATAATCGACTATACTACCGAGTCACGAGACGTATTTTTCAAAAAAATACGCCGAGTGACGAGGTCAGTATAATCGATTATTTTCGATTGCTCGAGTGGTATTCGTTACGATTATATAACGAATAAAAAATATTAATTTTTTTTGACAAACGTCAAAACACCGTGAATATGAAAATATATATACATTTTGACACGAGGCGAAACACCAAAACGATTATATCACGTCGTCAAGGGTATGTATATTCACTTATCTATACTACGTCGTTATGCAAAATTCACGGATTCTATTGGCTTATTCATACCTGAGTTATATAATCGATTATATTTCATGGCGATACGTTATTCTTTCGTTATATACACTCTTCCGTCTAAATTTTACATTGCGTTGACGACCGAGTGGTCTAAGTCCTGAACCCTGGTGTGCCGTATTTCTGGGTTTGAATCCCAGAGGTGACTCAGGCTTTTTTAATTTTTTCATTTACAATCTCGTTAGAGCTCTTAGTCCCACATTTCAATATTAATTATTTAAACTTGGATTAGTAGGTATAAGTTATCACTTCTGTCGTGCGCCCCGACAAGCACATGTTTCGTTTTCACAAATTGTGGTCCTTCTATATCATCCGAAGGAACTTCGTTCCTACCTGGTGACCCATGACACCGTTGTTTTTCGATACGTGGTGATTTCTTATTTCTTCTATTTTTCTAAATTCACATTCCATATGTTTCAGATAAAACTCAATTACTAAATTTCATAGAAAATGGAAATCTGAAACTCAACTAATGAAAATATAGTGTCCAACACATTTAAGTGAATTACTTATTGAGTCTTATAACTATACATCAGAAAGTATTACTATGAAAATAAAGATTATTTTTCGAATTAAATTTCAATTATTCCCAATAAAACAACTTGAAATGATTCCAATTCCACTTTTCCATGGCGGGCGGCGCGTTCCGGGAATATGGAAACAATAAATTGGGATCTCATCTGAATCGAGTGGAGTTTTCAGGATGAAGGTATATAGGACTGAGGGGCGAGAAACTTGGGAAGAAAGTGTTGAAGTGAGACATGCTCGGCTTATAAATGACTCCAATGAGGAGCAATTCACTGTCACGTCCAGCTTTGAAGTAGCGACCCCTGCGTGGGCATATCGTATCATATCACAAAACTTTACTGTTTCACAACGAAATCAAGGAATTAAATTCTTACATGCAGAAAATATATTTTAATTATTCATTTAGGAGATCCTCTTGATAACAGTGAACAGCTAAATTCAAAACATGTCCATTAAAATTCTTTCAGAAGATAAAAGGTTATAATTTATTGAAACATCTGAATTTGTGAAATTAGAAACGATTGTAAATTTATACGAACTAATATTTTGTTTTTTTCAAGGAATCGAAGAGAAAGAAGTAAGGCATTCTACAAGTTTGTTTGATTGAAGCAATTAATGAAAAAAAATTCAGATTGTTATATATACCGCTTAAATTTTTTATATCTGTTTTCACGTTTACTTTTCAGTTAAATTTGTTTGAATTTGTAACATATACAGGGGTACTTTATATAACTACTATATATATCCATAACGATCTGTAATCAATATATTTGCAAATATAGTTGTCTGTTTTAGACAGTTCAGTTTTTTAAGTATCATTATTATTCCTACTTTCGTCAGAATAATTCTATTTTCTTAACTATATTGAAAACCCACGAGTTTAGTGACGCAACGTCAACAGTTAGTTATTCAATAAATATGGTTCATCACCTTCAAAAGCTTGGTAGTTCAGAAATATATATATATATATATATATATATATATATATATATATATATATATATATATATATATATATATATATATATATATATATATATATATATATATATATATATATATATATATGAGGCGTTAAGAGCAAAAATGGCCTACAAATAAATCAAATTTCAATCGTGCTATACCGGCCCAAACCTATTTCGATCATTCACCACAAGATACCATAAGATTCACTACGTGCGTTCGTTGTTACTTTCGTGGCGTACCTTTTTTCCTTTAAATTGAAGTTTATTTTGAAAAAGTGCAATAATATGCCATAATTTCAACAAGCGTTGCGTACTACAAAAGACAACTGTAAACTTTTTGTTTCGGGATTCATGGTCATCAAACTAGCAAGCTACACATGTACATGTGGGACGAGAGTATAGCATCCCGGGGTCCCCATGAAATAGGTTCTTCTATTGCACACAACATAAAAAACCTTGTCATCACAAGAAATTTAATAATGTACTGCGATCAGTGCTGTAGCCAAAATAGAAATTTTAAAATGGCGGCCCTTTTGCTTACATTACCTTATCCTTGGACAAAATAGACCATAAATTTTTGGTATCGGGACACTCTTACCTTCCAAACGATCAAGACTTTGGTCTGGTTGAAAAAAACAAAAAACACTATGGAAATATTTATGTTCCCAATGATTGGGTGCAGGTGGTTCTTGAAACCAAGAAAAAAAATTCGTTCCGAGTAGTTCTTAAGATATCCAGCGACTTTTTCTCAATAAAAGAACTAGAGAAAAGCATTAACAAATCGCAAAAAATAGAATCTCATGAAAATGTACAGGGGCTACGTATACAGTGGCTTCGGTATTATGAAGAGAAACCTGGAATTGTCCAGTATAAGTATTCGAATAACGAAGATGTTTTATTTAACAAAGTAAATGTGAAAAAACGGGGCAAGCAAACTTTCCAGGGAATGGCAAAACTTCTTCCGCTGTTTGGAGGACTCGAGCCCATACAAGAAAAAAACACCAAGACTTATTATCGATGCTTGACTATATTCCACCAGTATACCATGAATTTTTTCGTTAACTGGTCCACAATGAACGTGATGAAGAAGACCAAGAGGTTTTTGAAGGTCACGGCGTGGAAGAAAATGAATAAAAACACTTTAAGAAAATTATTTAGCATCAAAATCATTTTTTATTCTAAAGTCAACAAAAAAAAGTTATGCAAAAGTGGCCCAAGCCACATTCAAAATCTTATTTTTCAACAAAAATGGTCCAAATAGTTAGTATAACATCCTAACATTTACCTGAATTCAAATAAGTTAAGGAACTCTTATACAATATATATATATATATATATATATATATATATATATATATATATATATATATATATATATATATATATATATATATATATATATATATATATATAAATAAGAAACAATATTATTGTGATTGCAGTGGTACTACTAACCAAACAACATTTATGACATTGTACAGTTTCAATAATATTTGACAAGTTTACAAAAGAAGGCGTTTGAAAAATTTTATTGCTGGGAATTTCGTATTATAAGCTAAATAAATGATGGGCTCACTACTTACATGAAGTGATTCTAGAAAAGATTAAATAATTATATAATTCCGTACATCTGTTCGATCATTCAATAAATTCACTGAGTTTTTTTCACTATATTCGTAAATTTCTATACATTTTTATATATTTAGTTTTATACGTTTTGGACCTGTATGTGAAAGTTTCAAATTATTTATGTCTGGAAATGTGTGACTTGAATCTAGAAAGTGTTTTACAAAATTAGAGATTTCTTGAGTTAATCTGAAGAAATATTGCTATTGTTTAAATCTATTGGCCAAATAACTGCCTGTTCACTCTATGTAATAGTTATTAGGTACACTGATTACAACTAAGCTTGTGAATTCGTGATTTTGTATTAGGTTGTTTTTTCTTTAACATTAAAAATAATGGAGAGTTTTTTTCGAGAAGATTTGAAGGCTACTTTTATATTATATTTCGAGAGTATGTATTTCGGATTTTGTTGGAAATTGAACCAAAAAATAATACTTTACCAAATATACACATATCAAGTTACAAAAACGAACATAATTAACTTAAATTATGTTCGTTTTTGTAACTTGATATGTGTATATTTGGTTAGGTATTATTCGTTTTTATTTATCATAAAGTTTATAATAGCAATGTCATAAGCATTGTTTCTTGCTGTTTGTTCAATTTTGTCGAGTTCTGCATTTTGCCTATCCACAAGTGAAAAAATGAAAGCTTCATGGACCGATATGCTGCTAAGTTGTGGGAATTAGGGTGAATGTAATATTTAGAAATTGTTCTCTATCTGTTAAAGTGGATTTTTTGAAGATATCGAAACACAATTTGTTTTCTTGTCCGAATATGTTGATTTCCAGAAAATAATTTTTTTTCTCTGAACTTAAATATATCAAGAGCTTCGATGAACAGCCTTTTTCTCTCGATCTATGTATATTTTGTAAAATTTTATACTCACATAAGTTTTGGTGTTTCAAAAGTTGCATGATCATTTCTATTCCACTTCTAATAACTGAATCTAGCACAATAGAACTGGGGTAGACGAAAAATATGAAACTTGAGTTCCACGAAACTTTCGTTTTACTGAGGGCATTATACGCAAAATATACTAATTGTAATTTGTTCTCATTCTTGAAATCAGTGATAAAGGAGAACCTTCTTTCATTATTTTTGGACATTGTAGATTATATTGATTAAAATTTTGCGAAATCTCAGTTGATTCCTGAACTGATAGTTTATAAAATTTCAATCAATATGATCTAAAAAAATAAGAAACAACATTCTCCTATATCACTTATGTATTTTAGGAATGTAGACAAATTTTAATTAGTATATTCTGCTCATGTCAAAGTAGTAACTTACTTTGACAAGAGTGATTGCATTAAGAGGAAGAAGTTCAAAAGTGTATCTGTTTGGTAGACTAATAGAGACCTTAAAATTGTGTCTTACTATGACATAACTTGTTTAAAAATCCAATCTCTCGAATCATTTTCTGCGGTATCATACGAACATTTCAGCATCAGTTGCTGTGGTCCGAATAACGTTGACATCTCCCTTGGGTTGTAACCCAGAAAAAATGTAAAGTTCGTCAATATTCCCTGTAACGTCGGACTTGGTGGTATTAAACTATATCCATTTGATGCAATATGGTGCTCTAAAGGAAAATAAATATCTCAAGTTGTGCTATCCAATAAACAATAATCATTACTGTCAGAGTTGCTAAAGTCGTTCCAAGTTCTGATAGCCATACATCTGCCCCTTTCCTTTTCTTACGACTGTGAGAGAGAGCTGAAATTTCTATTGCGTTCAAGGCGCCTTTCGTCATGGTGGGTTTTTCATTACTCGCTTTGAGCCGGGTGCTTTGAATAATACAATTTTTTAAATCAACTATAATAGTGAGAAATTGAAGTAAATAATGGACAAAAATTGTTCAATTTTATAACTTGGTTTCCCCTTTTCATATGAATATTTCATTTCATGAAATTATATAAGAGATAAGTTAAAATTCTAAGGATTTATAACAAATCTTACTAAAAGTTCAGAAAAATGTATTGTCACATCTAGAATCAATATATCATTAACTTTTCTTGTAAAAAATATTATGACGAAAAATTGGTTGCAATTAGAACTAAGCCACATTACTTCTAACAGGGCTACATCGAACACTACTGGACAATATTGTCCGAAGTAGACATGGTAGAATTTAAATGCAATTTTATGCAAATATTTTAGAAATAAGAATTTTACTTGATTCCTATTTCGAACAGATTTCCATGGTTTCCAATATATAATTGCTCTAACACGAGTGAATATAGAAAGAAACTTATCATGAATAGACAACATATTTTGTGATTGAATAAATCCAAAAGTTTCCATTGGAAAAACAATGCAATTAAAAAAAAATTACATGAGCAGCAGAGCTTTCTTACTAAGGTTGTATTTTTCACTAATTTTGTTCTCAAATTAAAATCCTAAGACAGTAATTCAATTTGGAAGAGATGTGCAGTGAGCTAACCTAAGGAAATGCATTTTTGAAATTTTTTTAACTTATGGTCGAATATATGGAATTTAATTATCTACAGCATATCCGAAATTCAGCCTTCTACAACTTTTTGAAGGGTGCATGGAGACGTTTTTGCAGGGTATTTGGATTTTAAAACTTCCCCGGAAAGTTAAAGATGTAAAAATTCGTACGTAATTTCAGTTGATGGAAAAGTACCTTATGGTGGAAGGTAAAACTTGTTTTGATAACTAATATTGAAGTTTCGCTTATCACTTAGTGAAACATGATTAAATACTGATATTTAAAATAAAAACACTTGGCTTTAAGTTTAACAAATATATTGAATAAAAATTAACAATTAAATTAGTCAACTAGTTTCGGGTTATGGGCCCATTATCAAGACTGAACAGAAAAATACTCAACAAGCTCATTTATAATATTGATTGTAGTAGAGGGGAAATTTGGTATTCAACTTGTTCATTTTTGATGGGGTAATTCCTCTTAATGGCACTACTAATTTCTAAAATTTCCAACAGGTCAAGACGCTTGCCCTTTTTACCTGGGTGGAGGCATATCGTTTTCTCGAAGTCGATGAAATGGTTAAATTTTATACAATGCTCTGAGAAACCAGTGGTGTTTCTGTTAAACAAAATTGACCTTTTATGTTCTTCCACGCGAGTGTTGATTTTTCTGCCTGTTTGTCCGATATAAAAGGATGGGCATTCATTACAAAAGATTTTGTAAACACCACTGTTTTCTCCAATATTGTTCCTATCCTTGTTATTGACTAAGAGTGACTTTAAATTACGTTTATTTGTACATATGCTTTTAATACCGTTTTGTGATAATCTGTTGATGATTTTGTTACTAATTCCTGGAATATAGTTTATTAAATGATATTTTTGTTCGCATTTTATGACTGGTGAGGGATAAATTGAATTTAGAATACTTATGTCGTTTTTTCTTTATCATTTGATCAATCAAGATGTCTTTATAGCCGTTGTTTATTGCTAATAATTTTAAAATATTAACTTCCTTAGTGAAATTTTCTTCAGAAAGAGGAATGGCAAAAAGTCCATGTATGAATGAGTGAAATGCACTTAATTTAATTTTAATTGGTTGACTGCTATCATTGTGTATTAGCGTAACTGTAAAAGTAGGTTTTCTGTATATATTAAATGTAAGAGCATGTTCTTTTCTAGTTATTTGGATATCTAAAAAGTTAAAGGAATGTTGTTCATTTTCTATTTAGGATAGTCGACATGTTTCGAGTTATCAAGACTGACTACAGGAGAGTATAATATCGTATTTTATAAAACAGACAAAAGCAAAGGTGATACCTGAAAATCAATTTGTTCGTTCACAAGGGGTAATTGACTATTATGGGAGGAACTTATTTCGAGAATTTCAAGAAGGTCAAGGCGCTTTCCTTTGTTACCTGAATGTAACAATTTGGTTTTGTTGAAATCCAGGAAGTGATTGAATTTTATACAATGCTCAGAGAAGCCAGTGGTATTTTTGTTTTGTAAAATTGACTTTTTATGTTCTTCAACAAGAATATCTATATTCCTTCCTGTTTGTCCAATATAGAAAGCAGGACATTCGTCGCAAAATATTTTATAAACACCACTGTTTTCTCCGACGTTAGATTTTTCTTTATTATTGACCAAGAATGACTTCAAGTTTCTTTTATTTGTACAAATTGTTTTAACGTTATGTTTCGATAGTCTGTTACAAATTTTGCTACTCAAATTAGGCTCATAATTTATTGGGAAGTATTTTTGTTCTTCATTGATAGTTTGCGTGGGGTATATTGAATGCATCAAATACTTTATTCGTTTTTTCCCAATGAGCTTGTCGATAAGACTTTCATTGTAACCCTTATTAGTGGCTAATAATTTAATTGTATTTACTTCAGTTTGAAAATTTGTTTCTGATAATGGCAAAGTGAACAACCTATGTACGAACGAATGAATTTGAGTAGCAAAATTTGTAACAGACTATCGAAACATAACGTTGAAACAATTTGTACAAATAAAAGAAACTTGAAGTCATTCTTGGTCAATAATGAAGAAAAATCTAACATCGGAGAAAACAGTGGTGTTTATAAAATATTTTGCTACGAATGTCCTGCTTTCTATATTGGACAGACAGGAAGGAATATAAATATTCGTGTTGAAGAACATAAAAAGTCAATTTTACAAAACAAAAATACCACTGGCTTCTCTGAGCATTGTATAAAATTCAATCACATCCTGGATTTCAACAAAACCAAATTGTTACATTCAGGTAACAAAGGAAAGCGCCTTGACCTTCTTGAAATTCTCGAAATAAGTTCCGTCCATAATAGTCAATTACCCCTTGTAAACGAACAAATTGACTTTCAGGTATCACCTTTGCTTTTGTCTGTTTTATAAAATACGATGTAATACTCTCCTGTAGTCAGTCTTGATAATGAGTTCATAACTCGAAACATGTCGACTTTTCGTTACTGCTAAATACAGTATCTAAATATTTGTTATATTGTGAAACATAAGCCAAGTGTTTCTTATTTTAAAGTTTATACTTTATTCTTTATGATGTTTCACCAAGTGATGTGCGAGAATTCAATCTCAGTTATTAATGTCAGTGAGTTAAATTAAATGACATCGATAATTTCATTTCTCGAGAAATATAGAGCCGTATTCAATTGTGTTAAGATACTGTAGTATGGCTGATGCGCTGATGAATCTAGTACACCATCCAATTAGCAGTGCAGGAGCTATTACCAACAAAATCCGAGGCCATTTACGAAGCGTCGTATCAAAGATTTCTGAATTATTGCCAGCGAGGAAATAAAAAGAAGTATTCCGAAAATGCTTTATTGGGTTATTTCATCGAATTGAAAGATCTTCATCTTTCAGGTCCTTGCTACATATCAGGGAAAAGATCGAAATTCCTCGACCTCCAGGCGTTTTTGAAAAAGTATCAGAGGGAGAACTACCATGTGAAAAAGTAGGCAGGTTTAACAAAGTACCAGTTTGTTAAACAACAATACAAGTTCAGAATCCGATAGAAGTGAGATTTTACGTAGTGCCATTTCACATAACTGTACAGTAAATTTTAACTTTAAATAAAGTAATGTTCGTTAAAAATGGGTTACTTTATATTTTATTTTAGATATATAAATACGATAAAAAAATATGTCATTATTTAAGATACCTGCATTGTTGCATTTCGAAAATAAGCCAATATATTAAATTAAAGTTGAGCGGCGTATAAGTGTTATACTCCGCCGGAGTATAACACTTATACGCCGTTTGAGCTAAAAGTCATAAAAGTGACACTTATACCTGCTCCAAACAATCAGCAAAATGACCACTATCTCACGTTTGAAAATAAAATAATTTTTTGTCGATTAATATGAGACGTATGAAGGTTGAGTAATCATATCCTTCTTGATTCAATAGTGCATTTATCACTGCATTGAGAATTATAAATCCAGAGTGTTTTATTCAGAATAAACTGTTGAAAAACACCGACACCAAATTTTGAATTGCTATTACCTCGTATATTCATAATGTTTTGAATTATTCTTTGTTCTAAATTCACAAATGTAGAAGATATTCTCAGATTTAGATTTCTAACTCTTACAAAGTTAATTCTACAAATAAAAGAAACAATCTCGCAGATAATGTTGAGCGAGTCAAATGTAAACATTATTATTGTTTTGGTTATTTAAATAACAGAATATCTTGAATTTCTTTGCCAATTCTATTCGGCAATCGATATGCATAATCTGTAGAACTAGTTCATCGGTGATTCTTATATCTGTCATAATTGATTGAGGTAGAACAAACTGTTGAAAAAATTACTCTTGCTCGAGTGAACAACACTGACAACCAGAGTGATCCGTAATTTAAAGTGGCTACAGAGGCTCATACTAGGAAATTTAATATGACGAATCATTGTTTTCGGTCGACAAATAATGTCGACCAATCATTATCGAAAAGTCATTGCCATATTTGAACTATTGTTTTTCACTCTTAATTAGATTCAGCAAAATTTGTTATATAATATCAAACTCCCCAACGTATGATCCGAAGCTATTAAGGGCAATTAGTAACTGCTGGCGTTCTGATATATCTAGTAGCCTGTCTTCTCTATATTAACACTCACTCTATGATAATGTCACAGAGTGCTTATTCGCAAATGTCGGTCGATTTATCTGTCCGCATTCGCGCGCTTTATTTATTGGCCTGCCGTGATTTCTGCACGTGTATAGACCACGTGCTATTTCACTTCTGATGTTTTAACAGTAAAATGATGCTTTGCTGAAAAAATATGGCCCCTGTGTATGGTACATTAATTGAGTGATTATTCAAACTGAATATATATTTGTTCCGATGATATAAGTAGAAAATGAGAATAAATGTGAGATTTTTAACAGTTATTATGATAATTTTTCATCGATGCATATTCGAAGAAGATAGAAAAATTTCGATTTCTTATGAAAATATTAATTCAACGAAGTAAATCGAAATGAATTCGATTCACTGTTCCACATTTTTAGTGAATTTATGATGTGTTTGGCTAGAATATAGGTAAAAATGTTCAATATTTCATATATTCAGTGTTTCCACACAAGTATAAAAACCCAAAGTGAAATAGGACAAAAATATAGATGTCTTTTTAAGATGTGAGATTCTATGAATATACGAAAGAAAAGAAATACAATCACATAAGATAATCTCACTTTATTATGAAGTTTTGTTATCGTTATATTGGAAATGGTCTCTAGATAGACGGAAATTGGTGCGCTTGGCCAGCAGGTTACTAGGGTGGGCCCAAGGAACCAAAAACACTGTGTGTTTCCCAGGAGCTGCCACACTTGGTGGGCTTATCCCTTCCGTGAGACAGGAGTGTCCTAAGCGTCGCATGATTTTTCATTTGTTTTGGATACAATGCACCAGGACAATGAGACTTTTTCAAGGAGTTGTTGTTATAATTAGATCGGAAATAGCCTCTAGATGGACTGAAATTGGTGCGCTTAGCCAGTAGGTAACATGGGTCGGCCCAAGGGATCAAAAACACTGTATGTTTCTTAGGAGCTGCCACACTTAGTAGGCTAACGCTTCCGTGGGACATGAGAGTCCTCCCAAGCATCGCACGATTTTTTTGTCTTGGTTGCAATTCTCCAGGACGATGACACTGTTTCATGGATATTTTGTTATCGTCAGATCCGAAATGGCCCCTAGATAAACGGAAATTGGTGCGCTTGGCCAGCAGGTTACTTGGGTCGGCCCAAGGGACCAAAACACTATGCATTTCTTAGGAGCTGCCACACTTGGTAGGTTAACCCTTCCGTGGGACAGAAGAGTCCTCCTTAGCGTTGCACGATTTTTGTTTTGTTTTGGATATAATACACTAGGACAATAATACTTTTTCATGGAGTTTTTGTTATCATTAGATCAGAAATGGCCTCTAGATAGACGGAAATTGGTGCACTTGGCCAGCAGGTTACTTGGGGCGGCCCAAGGGATTAAAAACACTCTGTGTTCCCTAGGAGCTGCCACACTTGGTAGGCTAACCCTTCCGTGGGACAGGAAAGTCCTCCTAAGTGTCGCAATATTTTTATTCGTCTTTTATGCAATGCACCAGGATAATGACACTTTTTCATGGAAATTTTGTTATCGTTAGATTCGAAATGGCCTCTAGATGGACGGAAATTGGTGCGCTTGGCCAGCAAGTTACTCTGGTCGGCCGAAAGGACCAGATCACTGTGTGTTTCCTATGAGCTAACCCTTCCGTGGGACAGGAGAGTTCTTTCTGTCTTGGATGCAATGCACAAGGATAATGACACTATCACAGATTTCCCACCATAAGATCGGACATGGCCTCTAGATGTACGAAAATTGGTGCGCTTGGCGGGCAGGTTACTTGAGTCGAATGCTGCCTTACTATCTGGCTGTAAATTAAATCTACCTAAATTGGCGTCATATAGGTCAAGTAAACCATTGAAAATTGGCAATTTTTGTCGAATTGATTTCAAATATGAAACGATTTTTAATAGTGTAAAGGATGTTGTTGGTGGAAGAAATACTATGTGAGGTAAGTCGCTTCGCCACAAATCTGAAGAAGTATGCCAAGGGATATGTAAGATGAATCAAAGTTTGGAGGTCTATGAACCATAACGATGAGAATGTCGATGACCGAATGTCATTCGGATTTTCATCATTTATAACAAGAAAACTTTGGCGTTCTACAAAAAGAAAATAGCCAAGAAGAGAAAACAAATTTTGGCTAAGAAACCTTCATGCTTTACTTAAAAAAAAATTCGATTTGAAAAACCTTTGATCAAAAATTACTGATCTATACGCATAACTGGACGCTTCTGAAAATCTGTCTTTTGCGTCTATTATCAAAATTTTTACGTTTCCCAGACATTTCAAAAATCAAAAATGTGTTTTTCATTTGATTCAAATATCCACATTAGGAAAATTATCATTCATGTGAAGTGAGTGCTTTGAGGACAATTAACAAATAATATAATGAAGCTTGCACGGGTGACAAACAATTTTAACAATATATTGTAATTATTAATTAATTTCATGATGTACGTTTCAACGAATTACATCTCCTGCAGATGCAGGCTGCATAATGGCCAATTGCTCGAACAGATACAAGGTAAATAATCATCTAAGTACACAAATGTTTACAATAAATAAGAGGGTTGAGAAATTCCATACAGATTTGTTAGTCAGGTATTTGATTGCAGTTGAACTAATTAAGGAGGGAGCTATTAGTCAAGTCAATTAAGCTTTTCAATAAAAGGCCTGAATATTCATGTTTGTTACTTTCTAGGGATCCTAGAAAATTGAGCTTCAGTTCCTCATTCACTGTATTTAGTATTTCGAAAACTAATTTTCTTAAATTATTACTACTATTTATTTTGTTAATTGTATCATCTATACATGTTCTTCAAAAAGCTGAGAGTTGTGCCACTCTTAGTGGAAGTTTTAGCATTTGGAAATTCACTTGTTTTCTTTGAATGTTATATTCACTTTCTTATGAATGTTTCTCTGAAATAAACTCCTTACAACTTCAATTTCAGTATCGATGATACAGAAAGCAATTCAGTCGTTCCTCATCAAAATTTTGTTTGATCTTTCTGACTCAACTGAATTATGAATTACATGATAATTATAAATATTTACAGTATGAGATTTTTTCGAAAATTAATTGGTTAATTACAGGTACTAATCAAAGCAGCAGGATCTAGTACCATAATTTTGTTTAGTCTCCTCATGCAAGTAATCATAAAATGAATATTTCTTCGAATTTGGTTCTCTACTTGCTTGATCAGAAGTATGGTAATATTTAAAATTATTTTTGTTTCTTTTATCAATAATCAACGTTTTTGCCTGAAACATAAAATTAATTTAAAATCGGACTAATGTTGTAAATATCAACGCACGTTTCCGAATTTCTCGAAATTCGGTTTAGGAAAACAGATAGATTTCTTTTTATCAATTCTGCTTGTACAGTAAGGATATCTATGCAAATTTTGTTTGCAATTTACTTCATCAGTATTTCGGAAAAGGTTTTGTTTCTGCTCCCTAGATAAGCAGCCAATTATACCTGAATAAAATAAAATTGTAAGAAATTAAAATTTCCTTGAACAATAGTGATAATGTGAAAAACTGAACCTTCTTCACAGACAGTTTGATCCCTGATTCCACTTTTTTCATCAATAGTGAATTTAGCAGATTTCTTAAACCTCTCTTGAAACATCACAGCTTCCAGTCCATATTTGCCAAAATCAACACAAACTGTGTGAGCCATGTTACATCGACATTTTAGGTCATAAGTAGAATGAGGAAATGAAGGTATATCAGCTGTTGAAATACTTAAAACTACTGTAGAATGTCAAATTGGACTGTGCTGACTTTTTCACTCACCACGATAGAGGAATACAATAATTAGGTCGGCAAAAAGGGGACATTGTATCTTGTGGTACACTGAGTTGTCGAATTTGCGGTGGACAAAGCAATGATTGTGGTTGAAGAAGAGATATTTGTTGCTGATTGTTATAATAAGGACATCCAATGCGTTCTTCCTTTGATAATATATAGGATGTCGTTGTATCGAACATTTTTCTATATGGTTCTTGAAATATCAACACAGGTTCACCATTTATATATCTTGATGCTGAATTTTTTTTCTAGCTGCAGAATCTATGGAAAAAATCTAAACTCGCAGAACAAAATATCTAAAATCGCAGAATGTTTAGCTGTGATTGTCGGAAATATTATAATTTGAAGAATTGAAGGAAAAGTTATACATGAGGAAATATGGAGAATTTGAAAGGATCAAATGTCAGATATTGTGAAATCGCACATTTTTTTATCTGCTTCTATGAGTTTTAGCTTGACGTTGAGTAAAAGCATTCATCATCAAATTTGGTGATAAAATAAAAATTATTATTTACATCAACAGAATCAACAAAGTATATATGTCTCTTAGGTAGTTATTACATAGTCTATATTCTTCAATTAAGTTTCATTCTTGTAATCAAGTCATGGAAAACATACTTGTTAATTAAATACATTACATAAAGTGAACAAGAAAAATTTTTTGATAATTTAAAAAATTATCAAACAACTTTCCAAGGGAGCTGGTTATACGTATTCCGCAACGCAGAATCTGCGTTCACAATTCAACAGTGAATTATGAATCGTGGTTGGTAGCACTGTCCAAATGACAACCATTCGAAATGCAGAAATTCGTCGCTTAAACACGTACCTCCTGACATGAAGATATCTACTCTACAACAGTGGCGTATATGATTCCAATGCACCCTAACACAGTGATTCAAAATCTCTGGATATACCCATGAGAGCGCGCTCCGAAGATACTAGCAGCGTAATACGCAAAATACAACAATCGAATCATGAAAAACATACTTGTTGACCATGGTCAAATACATACATTACATAAAGTGAATAAGGAAAATTCTTTGATAATTTAAAAAATTATCAAACAACATTCCAAGGGAGCTGGTTATAGGGGAGAGCGGGGCTGAAAGTGCCGGGGGTAAATTGCGCCGACGCGAATATTTCAAAAACAGAAAGAGATAGATATAAGATCATATTGTGTCGCGTAATGCCTAACAGTCGGGCACACTCGGCTGCCATTTTAATTGCATCAGTGACGCGGACCGAAGAGCAGTGCATGTGAGGGTCCTCCAGCACCAAGTAAGTGAATATTCTTGTTTCGATAATTTTTGGTCGCAAACTAGCCTTTTTCGTGCTTTTAATATGAGAGTTTTAGTAAAATGTTTGTTATTTATCCTAGTCTGTTACGTAGTGTAATTCTAATGCTTTGAGTACAGTGATTTTTATATGTGAGACAAAATATCACATTCTCACAAGTGGGGTAAAGTGTGCCGTTCATGTGGGGTTGGTTGTGCTGCGGCACAACAAACCCCTAAACAACCCTTATTGTTTCAATATTGTTTATGTTTATGCAAGCACTTACTAAAGAAAAAAAATACTTTTTGACATGATACTTTATACTGCTTTTATTGTCTTTGACAGAATGAGTCTCGTCGGTGCTCTCAGGACCCTATCCTTGCTGCAACTTCCAGCTTCCTCAATCAGCTGACAACAACACAGGAGATAAAATTACAGCAATTTTCTCATCAGATCTGATAAGACCAATGCCTAAAGCACCTCCCCGATTGATTGAACATAAAAAAAGACGTAAAATAAATACAGCAGCTCTTACTGACACTCCAGATAAAAATGCTTCGGCGGAAGAACAGGCTAATTGAAAGAAGAAGAAAGAAAGTGAAACTAAAAAGAAGATGAAGAGAAGGGGGAAAACGCTAGGGAAAAGGTAAACAAACAAAAACACCGACTGAAAACTCCGCTAAGAGAAGAGTTTTGCAAGATGACAGTTCTGATAACGAACAAGAATGGTACAGCACCATATGTTGTGATGTCTATTCTAACTCTGCACTGTTAATTTATTGTAAAAAGTATAACGAATAAATGTATTATTATAAAAATATGTCTTTTTAATTCTCAATTAATTTTCATTCATGTAAAACATCTAGCATTATCAACGGCACAACCGACCTCAGCTAAGGCACAACTTGCCCCAAAGTGGGGTTGGTAGTGCCTTGCCGCCGCTGTATTAAAAAACTCACTTTTTCTTGAAAACTATTAAAAATGTGGAAAATCTGTAGGTAAATTCGTATTAAAGACTAAATTTGGCTTAGGATGAACCACTACTTTCAGACATAGTACTTGTTTTGTATGAATCATATAAGGATTTGTCAAAAGCGGCACTTTCAGCCCCGCTCTCCCCTACGTATTCCGCAATGCACTGATGAGATCTAACAAGATCGAAACAGATGTATGCAGATTTTGAGTCGTGGTGACTTGACGATTTCTTTAATTCACCGTTGGATTGTGAATGCAGATTTTGCGTTGCGGAATACGTATAGCCAGCTCCCTTGGAAAGTTTTTTCATAATTTTTTAAATTATCGAAGAATTTTCCTTGTTCACTTTATCCATTCTTTTACGTCATTCAATTCAAATTTGAGAATTTTAATATTTTAATCATTTCAATATTTTGTGAAATAATCTCGAAAACTCAGTTGTTCGCTAGGATGTTTCGTTTTTCCCGTTCGAACATACATTTTACTTTTATTTTTGATAACTTATTGTTTTTAATTGATTAAAAATTATAAATGATTTAGTCCAAATAAAAAAATTTAGTATTGTATAGTTTTATCGAAAACAAGTATCTACTATTCTTCCAAAACGAACATCATATGTTGTTTAGCCAGGATGTCCTCCTCCGCCCAGAATTGTGAGTGAGAATTTCTGCATCTCGAACTAGTTGATTTTACGTTTAAGAGTCTCAGTAAGAGTCCTTGCTTCCATCCAAATTTTTTATTGGTTATTTTTGAAGTATATCAGGTTGTTTTCAGAAGTTAAGTCAACCTGCGAAATAAATCATTGTGCTCTAAGAACTGATATAACTATGTAAGAACTATTAACTAACTTCTAGCAAAATCAATCCTTCTAAAAGAGGAATGATTATCATCAGCTTCCATGCGTACAGTATTCGATATTTAGTATTTCATATCCTTGATCCAATAGTGCCTTCGGGGCTAGAACTCACACCAAAAATCATAACTCAACTTGGAATAACCGTCGTAAATTCCAAGTAAATAGAATTTCTAATTACCCTTACTTGTAAATCACATACGAAAATTGTAGTGGTGTGTCTCTATTTCTGCCCGATTACGGTACCCAGGCAGGCTGTTACTTGATATGTGTTGGCGCTTCCGAACTGTTTTATTTTACTACGTTGGCAATATGGTCACGATAAATTCGGGGACATGTACATCATTAACACTAATTATGATAGGAGCCATCTGTATGGAATGGCCCGGTTGGAAAGACAAATCATTCCGTTTTCATTTATTGGAAAGTTTGGATGGGAGATTCCATCATTTTAAAGGATGAATTTTCATCAATAATATTTAACAGGTCTTTCTTTTTTAACTTGTTTCAATGGAGCTCAATGCTGCTTTTCTCTTCGGATAGTATTGTATTCAAACATATCAGTTTCTCCAAATACTATATATCACAACAAATTATATATATATATATATATATATATATATATATATATATATATATATATATATATATATATATTTTAATTTATATATATATATATATATATATATATATATATATATATATATATATATATATATATATATATATATTTTATATATATATTATATATATATATATATATATATATATATATATATATATATATATATATATATATATATATATATAGTACATCTATTATTGAAAATTTTAGCCAGAAATATTTAAATATGACAATTCCTGATTTTTCTTGGAAATATGGCTTAGTTAAACTGCAGATTTATTTGTGTTTGTGTTTTCAATCCAACGGTTCTGCCTTAATTCTTCATTCGAAGTCTGTGGTGTAAAATTGATGAAATGAGTGTCAGTGTTCCGAAGTCCTGGAAAAAAGCCTCGTAAGGCCGAAACGCTGGGATAAATCATAGAAAACGAACAAATGAATTTCCAGTTCAACTAAGCATTGACGTAACTTTACCATTCGAGGCCCGTGGCAAATTAATCGGATGCCCCCCCCCCAATATAAAGAAGCTGAACCAAGAATAATGGTATTTTTTAATTCAAAATATTTATTTATACACTTTTACTTGTGAGAGTTTAATGATAAATTTCTACTTGAACTTGAATCGGGGATTCCCCGAGCATCAGCAAGTATCACAAACATAAATCTTAATGCCGGCAGTATACTCTTGGCGGGACACCCCGAGCGAATATAAATAGAAACCAATATACCAATTTTTGGAGGTGTATGTATGTCTATATATTTGTCCACGCATATCTCCAAAATTATTAATTGGATTTTGACCATTCTCCAACTATTTTTTTTACAAGATGTGTAATAATGAATGTTGGAAGTTCTCTTCTGATCGGGGCCCCCTTCCGGCTGGGGACCCGTGGCATTTTGCCGACTTAACACGCTGTAGCTACGCCACTGTAACTAAACATTTTCTAAGACAATTATGAAATTATCACTATATATATATATATATATATATATATATATATATATATATATATATATATATATATATATATATATATAGTTGATGGAATCCGTCGTTACTACGTGATAATTTAACATGATTAACAAAACCAAATTTGAATTTACTTCGTTTATTATCACAAAATATTTTTAAAAATATAACACTGCGATTGCAATTTCGGTCACTAGATCATCATCGGGCAGATTGAGTTAAGAACAGTTCTTAACTCAATCTGCCCGATGACGGTGTAGTGACCGAAATTGCAATCGCAGTGTTATACTTTTAAAAATATTTTGTGATAATAAACGTAGTAAATTTAAATTTAGTTTTGTTAATATATATATATATATATATATATATATATTTATATATATATATATATATATATATATATATATATATATATATATATTTATATATATATATATATATTCAAGCAATTGTATCGGGAAGCGGTCAGTGTTTATTGAAATCTCAATTATTCTCGATACTTCGCCATTTATTTTATGGCTTCTTCAGGAGAAGCTACAATTAAAATGTAACAATAAAATATGTGAAAAGAGGTGTTCTCCCATTACTTACAGAGATTATCTACATATATATTAAAATAATAAACATCGACTATCACAGATGAGAACACAAAAACGAATGAACCGAACTTTATCTAGAATATTACAGTAAATGCCACTAAGTTGATTTGTATCCGTGCAGCAGAGACTGCACTGATGAGATCTAATAAGATCGAAACAGCTGTATGCATATTTAGAGTCGGGGCGACTTGACAATTTCTATAATTCACCTTTCGATTGTGGCGTTGCCGAATACGTATAACCAGCTCCCTTTGAAAGTCGTTTGATAATTTTTCAAATTATTGAAGAATTTTCCTTGTTCACTTTATGTAATGTATGAAATTGACCATGGTCAACAAGTATGGTTTCCATGATTTGATTTTTGTTTCGCTTCATATGATACTCACTTGTATTTGCAAATAATTTGAAACTACCCCCTAGCTTATTGTGAAGTATTTGAACCCCGAAATTTTTTTTATTAATATGCCCGCCAATTTTTCGAGCGAATATTGCAACAGTTCATTCAACCCCGAAAAATCTTTTAATATTCCCTTGATCAGATTTCCACCAACTCGTCTTTCGGACATAATTTTCCTGGCACAAAGCAGCGGAATGATAACCGATTAAGGGAGAAAAGCGAGATCGGAAAGCGGTCGGAAGGTGGGGCCGGAAGCGCATAACGGTTCACGGTGAAGAACAACTGGATGCAAAGCCTGATTTACGTTTTTCCTGGGACAGATTTTAATGTTATTTCGAGTCACAAATTGTTTAAATTGCGTCGTGACTCAGCCAGCAGACACTAACTGGCTCTCATTAGACTGAGCCTGGATTCACCTTATATTTATTCATATTATTGAAATGAATTTGCGAAATCTGGACTTATCCGATGGGATAATGGAAGGACACGCCCAGCACCGGATTTGGAACACTCAAATGGTACGAAATGAATTTTATACAAAAAGGTAATTAAACAACTTGGACAGGAAGTATTTTAATGGTATCATAAATGGAATATAGGTACAATATTTCACAATAAAATTGCGTCCAGGAGAAATTCATCAATTGTATTTTTTCCCAGAAAAACCTCTTAAATAGTTCTGATACCAAGTTTGGAACTAGAATGCTATTTTTGCATCAGCAATGGTAATAGACTTCTTGAAGATCATTTTCTTCGGTTTAACGTCAACACTCAGAATTTTATAATATTAGAAATTACTGAGCGAGTTTCATAACTGTCGCTTATGAAGCATAACATCAGAACGCGGTTGATCGTACAATTTTCGAAAAAAAATTAGATTCTGGTACTAATTGAAATGATTTCATTAGGACTGATTGTAAGCCGATTGACTGATAGCTGTGTCTTCTTTGTCATTTTCCATCTCTCTCTTTCCTGGCATAAATTATGGTGTTCACCAAGCAAATGAAGAAGACCTCTCTAAGACGCTGTTGCTATATCACAAGCGCCAACTGTAGTCCAAAATGTCACATACAGGGATCTAAGATGTTCCATATAAAAACCTTAATCGAATCGAATCGTATGTAATACATTAAAAACACATTAGTAGACATCAACGACAATGTCGTTTAAAATCTACAAGAGATGAGAATAATTGGGTGAATTTTCCAACATCTATCAGTTGTTCGGCTTATATTAAAAAGATATGTGAAGATATTTTTAGAAGACTCTGAATTACTGCTATGAGAATATCAACGATGAGTATTGTAACATGCAGTTTGCGGTATGCAATTTGTTGAATTGTTGATCGTATTTTGGAACACACTTTGCATAAAAGTTCAGCTGGAATCTCATCAACCTTCTTTGCAACGCAGTTATCGAATGCGATTTAAAAACGAGGCAAGATATCGTTGCGTTTTGGTAATTTAGGATTGACTTATAGTACGTTTTCAGTTATAGTGAGTTTGGTTAGAAATTGTTAAACTCAATTGCAGTATTCACTTGTCTTTATCAGAAGTCTTTTTGGATTAAGGCTCAGGTTATAAACTATTGGTTAAGGTGTGCATAATGTCTGAAGATTATCTACGGGCCGAAGTCAGTTCCAGTGTGGAATCAGGAAAGTAATGTATGACATTAGCTGAACATCGAAATAGTAGCTTCGGAAAGATGTAGAACACCGTAGTAAGAAAATGACCTCTTTATTCTAGTTGGGTCGATTTTCCAATTGAAAATAAGTGGCCTCATAATTTGTCATCATTTCCCTTCGAAGATCAGATGTAGGATTTGAAGACATAATTTATTCCTTCGGTCTTACTTAGTTTTCTCAGTTATCGTTTCATGTTAGAACGCCCTTTTTTTTCAAAATTAGTGTTTCAATGTAGATTTATTTGGTTTAGAATTATTGATTTTAAGGACTTGGCAAGTTTTTTGTGTCGTCGGAATATATTAATTAAAATAGTACTAGATTTACTGAAGAGTTCTCTCATTCATATTTCTTTCCTGTCGCCCAAATGAATGTCATTATCAGTGAAAAAAACCATTTTCAGCTAGAACTAGTCCCTGTTTTCAATATGTGACAACAAATTTTTCTTAGCTTAACAATATCCAATGTCATTGGTGCTTCTTTATCGAAACTATAAGTTAAAATGTCGTCCTCACAAAATCATAGATCCAGAATATGAACTGTTATCCTTAGGTTTACATTATTACGTATTTAGTTGAATTTTCTGAATACCTTAATTGAATCCTGAACATAAATACTTGAGAAAAAAACGGTGTCATGGGACACCAGGTAGGAACGAAGTTCCCTCGGATAATAAAGAAGGACCACATTTTGCAAAAAAGAAACATGTGCGTCTCGGGGCGCACTACAGTAGTGATAACTTATACTAATCCAAGTTGAAATAATTAATATTGAAATGTGGGGCCAAGAGCTCCTACGAGATTGTGAATAAAAAAATCAAAGAAGCCAGGAGTCACCTCTAGGATTCAAACCCAGAAATAAGGTACCAATGTTGAGTACTCAGATCGCTCGGCCGTCAATATAATGTAGAATAAAGACGCAAGAGTGTAAATAACAAGAGTGTAACGTATCGCCACGCTATATAATGGAATATAAACCTACTATACGTAGCCATTATTTTATGGAACAAATTTTTAATGCTTTATCTTTTCATTATGCCATATCTGATTCCTGTCATAATCTGTTCTTTTATGCATATGATTATTTCGATGTTTCACATCTGCCAGGCGTCCCACGACAGCTCATGACGCTTTCGCGTTGCTTGCACATGAATTCATGAGTATATACTATGCATTGGCGATTGGCGTGGTGGATTGGGATCAGAAAGAGAAGGGATGAGAGAATGGAAAGAAAGAGGGAGAAAGAGAAAGTTATTATAGAATATTCTTGTGTGTCGTCACTTCCGTCACGGTTTTATCGTTAACGTTTTATTCTTACTATTTTAGTCTCACATTATTTTCAGTTTGGTCGCGCAGCGAAATCTTTATCTCCTCCAAGCCTGCCTTAAGGAAATTTGTTCCAAAAATATCGAATTACAAATTGCACTCATTCTTTTGAAGCTTTTGATCTGTCGTAATATTAAAATCACATTACAACTCAAAAAAGAATTTCAACGAACAAAAATAATCCACATACAATGCTTTGAAAACGAATCATTTCATTATCGAGTTAAAAAAAAAATGGTAAGTAATGTGAAATTGACTAACATCAATTTTTTTGTTGTCAAAAGATCTGAAATGCTCTATGAAATTCAAGAAGTAATTGAGTTACAAGAAGACAACAGAAGCAAAGTTTTGTATGAAATAAGCGTTGTTCTTGGTTTTTAAAGTTGAAGAGATGTTTCTCTTCTTGAAAATCAAGAAACTTCTTTGCGTTACCTCTCTTTATTTTCAGCAATATACTCGTATGAGAAAATTTCCTAGGAAACCTAGAAAACGCCGTCATGTCTTTGCGTTAAGGTACACTTGGTGGTGAAGGACATGCAGATACAAAAATCACATTGGTAAGCGACTTTTCTATATTTTTTCATTTTGTTTTTGACCACCTACTATGTTGTTATGTATTTACTTCAATAGTATATTGTCGCATACCTACTCGCTGGTACATGGCAAGAAGAAAACG
This sequence comes from Cynegetis impunctata, assembly GCA_030704885.1. NCBI lineage: Eukaryota > Metazoa > Arthropoda > Insecta > Coleoptera > Coccinellidae > Cynegetis > Cynegetis impunctata. The sequence continues at coordinate 252,533 of JARQZK010002957.1, read as the reverse complement.
CATTAATGGTTCCACATAAATAAAAGGATGAGAAAACTTTTATTGTAATCTTTAGTGCTAATAAGTCTTCAAACATTAAGAGACAGCATTTGTCAATAGCATACGAGTATCAATCAACACAGTTCCAAATTACCCGGTGTCCACCGACAATCTTTAACTCGAGGGTTAACTGTAATATCCTCAGTATTTTTTTGGAGATTCCTTCGCTAAATGCTATTACCTTGTACGAAATATGCATGTTAGGTGCTGAATAAAAATTTATCCACTTATCAAACACTGACAGAAAAATTTATCTTTTGTTTATTTCATAATAATGACAACGTATTTGAAATATAATATGGTAGTTTACCCGAATCCGAATTGAGTGGTAGGATCATTATATATTAAAGCAAATCATGTCAAGTAAAATTCTATGAGAGCGTGAAAGATGAGAGGACTAGATAAGTACAACATTATGGATTTTTAATTTTTGCAGAATTAGAAATGTTAGTATTGAGCTCAAGCTATATCAACAATCTCATAAAAGTGATTGAATTTATAACTTATATTTAAGAACACTTTTTTTAGAGCAATGATATATCAGTTCAGAATTCCGCAAGAATCATGCCGTTTTATCAAACTCTGTAGTTTCTGAAAACAAAAATTCAGTGAATAAGACCTCAACTGAAGTCGACCTTGTTTATATAGTCAATCTATGGAAATTGAAGAAATATGAACACTCAAAAGTTTTTTTTCGGGAACTCTGCAAGTTTTATTATTTGCTGAGTTTAAAATAAGGATCAGCGAAATTATCGATTTTTTCTTCCGCAACTGACAGGTAAAATAAGCAAGTAACTCAATTTTCCTGATGCTTCAATATTTCTTCGTATAATGTTCAAAATGCATGACTTAGGTACTTGCATTATCGATTGAGTTCAGGCATGATGGAAAATCTAGATTGACATCAAAGTAATTTCGATTATTTTATTGGTCAGTACATCCATGAAACTTGAATCTCCTTTCAGAGAATTGTTTCTGCTTAATCTGATTATAATTAAATTTTTCATGAGACATTACACTTTCAGGTCTGGTGATTATAAGTACAGTTGTTGGGTAACATAGAAACCTTGTGATGTATAGTGAATAGAATTCATATTATAAATGTCAGTATTAATAATTAATGTAAATTTCAAGTATGAATTGATTGAGCAGGGTACGGTGATTATTAATATCATGTGATAGGTTAATATGGATGTACATTATATATTGACAAATGAATAGTTTCCATTATTCGAACTAAAAACTATATTATGCTACTGAAGTGAAGGCTAAATTGGGTGCTTAACCTGTTGACTATTGGAGATTGCATTCATTTATAAAATTTTCCATCTCTGTTTAATCATTCAAATTTTTGTCATTGGTTCAGAGTATCGGATGAAATAGTTCCAGAAATAATAAGTTTTGGGTCAAAGGAATACTTAAATCGAAAGATAATTCAAGTACTGAAGGTCTCTCAGTCAAAATTTGTTTTCTGCTCTTAGCTGTCTTCTTTCTGAAATATTCGAAGTGCTCAAAATATGAACGGGAATATATGGATGAATCAGAGGGACTGTGAAATGAAGAAATGGTATAAAATAATACTGAAGGTATAATCGTTAATAAAATTAAATAAAAAACAGTTTTATTGTCGAATAAGTTGAAACTTGTATAGTTCAATTAAACTTCAAGCTTAAGCAAGAAGATTTTTGATTCTGAAATTCTGAAAAAAAACTAAAATCTCTAATCGGTCCCATGTGACTTGGAAAAACTACTAATGCTAATATACATAACGTTGGAAAGGCCTTGGGAATACCTTCTTGGTGATGTTGGTGGTCTGACCCTTCCCTAGGTAGGGTACGTGAAACCACCAAATGGCCCATTTTTCTGTGTTGCACGATTTTTCCTATATTGAAAGAAATGCACTTTATTATGGGGTTTTTGGTGTCATTAGATCTGGTATAGCTTCCCAGGAGGACTATAATTGGTGCACTTGACCGGCAGATCAATTGGGTGGGACATATACTGTGACAAAATCTTGGTCAAACGGACAATTGAAAATTTGGAACTTTGTTCGAATTTCTCTCATATTCCAAATGATTTTTAAGAAAAAAATTGGTACGAGAGGTAACTCACAGTAACTTCATCAGTAATGTCAAAGGGCATTCAACTGCACCAGGGGTAGTGCAACTATGTTTAGGGATGTGTAACTTGAACCTAAGCTTCATGGGTGTGTATGAGATCGTGATTCAATGCTGAGATAGATGAAACACATCCGAATGTCATCTGGATCTTTTTGTATAATTTATAAATACATAAGTTTGAGTTGTACAAAAGGAAAACAGGTACGAAGATGAAAGATGAAACAAATTTTAATTGAGAAATATTTATTTCGGACTAAAAATATCTTTCGGTTTAAATGTTCCTTTTATTGTAAATTATTGATTTATATGCATAGCTGGAAGTTCCCGAATCAATGTCTGCCATATGCATCTATATTAATTCCATGGTTCTATTAGTAGAGTACGGATCTGCTTGTTATCTGCACTTCCGCAGTCACTTATCCGAAAGCGCTCTTTGATAATATGCCTTCGGGGCATCCGTTCGAGTTATGATGTTCCTAAATCTTCGTTTAATTCTACGGACTTTAAGGGATTGAAGTTGTTTTAAGGTCCGCAGAGGAAAATCCCTTATCTCGCTGACGTATCGATATCAAAAAACTTCTCAGAATGTTCTGCATAAATTTTCGAATCCAGGAAGATAGGAAAATTACCTGATATTTCTTAGGATTCTTATATTCTATTGGAATCTTTCTCTGAGCGATTTGGAATTGATCCCCAACGCGGTAATCTGAATCAATTCCTGGAAAAATTTGTCTCGGCAAGGTTAATTGCTTTTATTTAAAAAAATATCTACTGAAGGGAACTCTAAATATTGCAATGCGATCATTAAGATCAACAAGCAATTTTATTCTTACCCAACTTGACTAATGTTGAAAATTTCTAAAACTCAATAGTGTACCTACTGCCGTTACACCAAAGAAAAGTTGGCAACTTTTGTCACCAACACGTGTTGACAACCCAAAAGTTGGCATAATTTTAATTGTTGGAGCAGCACCTTTATGGTGGGTATTCACAGAAGAAAAGTTGCCAACTTTTGTGTTGTCAACACGGGTTGGTGACAACAGTTTCTGTCATTACCTCGTGTTAGCAACAAAAGTTGTGAACAAATGTTGGAAACCGTGTTTTGGTTTTTTGCGGTAAACATCAAAAGAATACGCTTGTTGTAGATTTTTTTTCGCTCTGTGGACACGCTTTCAGTTAGGAACACTTGTTGGAAACCAAAACATGTCTTTCAACGTCACGTGGACTGACGAATTAACAGATACCTACGTTAATTGATTTAAATCACCTACAAGGTGTAGTATGGAACTCAACTGATGAAAATTATAAGAATAAAAATATAAAAAAAGCATGGGAAGTTGGGACTACAATAACTTCAAATACAAAGGAAATTGAAAATTTTGACGGCACAGTTTTTAAGAGAGAAAAGTAAATTGAAAAATGAGAACAAGTCTGATAATCTCTTTTCGAAGTATTTAATAGTTCATCAAATCTCACATAAACTTTTTTTCCTTTGAGGCTTAGACATACCTACCCAATATTTATGCTTGCGTTTTTTTTTTCATAAAATAATATATACCTCAGTAGTTAACAGTAAGACAGTTCTGACTCAAGATGCGGCCATCGAGGTGGGGGGACCTTTCCGTCTACGTCAAATCGATATTCAAGATGGATGCTATGACGTCATGGGGCCTGGGGGCCCTCTGTCATCTAATATAGACGCTCCTTCTCCTCGATCCTGACCTGGGGGGCCCTGACTATCTCTCTCTCTCATGAGGGTCCTCTCACTCCTTCTCATCGATCCTAACCCTAGCTGAAATATTAATAAATGAAAAAAGCTGTGTTGGGATTCGAACCGTAGAATTTGTGCACCAGAGTCTAGTACTCAGACCGGCCATCCATCAACCTATTGTTATAATTAGGATTGAGCGAGTGATATAACTAACTTGCGCAGAGAGGATTCCGTTAATCTTGAATCATAGATATCTTAGGTCTGTCATACGTCATCCGATCTGTTATTCGTAACTGTCAAATGTCATCTTGAATCATAGATATCTCTGAGCATAGAACTGTAATATTCTTCATGGGGCACCGAGCCCCCAGGAGTCTTCATGTGGTCCCCCAGGAGTCTTCATGTGTGTTCAGTAGATTATATGGTATATAGGATCGTGGGGGAACAGAAATTCTTTTGGTAAATAGGAGACCGTCTTCGTAGATTTGGATATCAGATTACATACATAGTTATTTAAAAAATAGTTATTTTCAAATAGTTTGTATCATTTTTGAATATCAAAGATTTATATATATATGATTTTCAATACTAGAATAATATTGAATAAATCAAACATGAGAAACAATGTATTTATATACCTATATATATATATATATATATATATATATATATATATATATATATATATATATATATATAAATATTTTAATTAATCACTCTATAATTTTTATATTATATATCTATATATATATATATATATATATATATATATATATATATATATATATATATTTAGGTTCGGAATTAAATTATTCATAAAAGAATACGTTATAACCATTATATATCACAATTTTATTAGGTGGAAATCTCCGTAAGTAAATGAATTAATTAGATACAGGGTCATTTATTCAGTTCGAATGCGAATGAAGAATTTCAGCATCAGCGTTTTATGAATCAAGTTATTTCTAAAGGGGTCCATACATAGTCAATCTCGATCCCGATCAGGATTTCATCATTTTGAGACCAGATCCGTCAATCTAACTAGTACATTATCAATCTGAATCACAGATCTCGATCGAGACTGTGTACGATCTCCCTTAAAAATCAACAAAGGAATTTCAACATGCTTATTCAACAATTTTGGGCAGTGTGCAAAATCCCTCCTCCACTAAAAACTTCCTTCTAATAATTCTATATGTTGAAATTTTTCTTATTAATTTCATTCCAACTTCAAATTCATTCGAAGGAGCATCGTTAAACTTTCGATCTAACCGTTTGGGTGTGTCTTCCTGGCTTAGTGAAAATCAAGTAAGTTTTTATTTTTGAGTTATACCTCAGAAAGTTATTTAATATTTTTTATATTTGTTTTAGAGACTGATTTATTAGGAAAATTGAACAAAGTTTCATTCCTAGAGAGGAAACCAAAGAAGAAGCTACCCGATCTGATTATCGAGGAGCCTTACAGAATATATGAGGTAAAAATAATTACTTCTGCGTTCGGAGAGTCAGTACTTCTAGACTTGGGTGACTACAATATCTTTTTACCGAAGAGAGTGACTGAAGAATACAGGTCTCATATAGAGGAGAATATTTCATCGTATCCAAGGGAACATTGGAAACCAGAAAAATCCATTCAGCTTCAATATTTAAACTTATTAAAAACTAGGTAAATATTATTCAATTTTCTATAATATTTTTTCTCTCTGTCTGTGTGAATTATACAAAAATGAATTTCACTGGTAAATTAACTAAAATAGATGAAACTCTCAAATTAATTCAACAAAATTATTCTCTTTCAAATTCTAAAACATGGCAAAAAATGATTTTCTCACATATTCGTACGTGTTATAGAGCTTTGAAACGAATTAATTTTACTATAGGTGAAAAACGTAAAATATACTCCAAAATCGTTCAGCTCAAACGCATGAGCTGTTTTATTAAATATTTCCCTCAACAACAACAACACAGTGGCGGAGGTTTACCGAAAAAACGTAATGATAGAATTAGGTGGAGGAATATTAATGCTATTTATAAAAATAGAGTTAGGACTGGATTTATTATTAATTTACGTCATTTAGATGTTCAACCATTCTTAGATGATTCTCTAGTTCTTTTCAAGAATAAAATCAGTAAAATTCTCAAGGATTTTAGTACTTTAAAAGTGAACACAACTTTCTGGGGTGATTTCGTTAAAGTTTCGAATGACTGTGAAATTATAGAACGAAAATATTTCGGTACGCCGAATGCTATTATCGATATATCGACAGATTTATCAATGTGGTTCAAAGAAAATGTCTCAAACAAAATTTTACATTATTTAGAAGAGAAGAGCTTTAAAGGTAGTGGTTGGGCTCTCTCGAAAGTTGTCTTATTGGAAGTAGCTATTAATAAATTTGAAATGGGTACAGGCGGTTCATCTTACATCAATTTACCTCAGGAAATAATTAACAAAAAAGCTTGCGTTAACGTTGTGAACAACGATAATGCATGCTTTTTCTGGAGCGTAGTCAGTTGTCTTTATCCAGCGGCTAGAAATTCACGTCGTACGTCATCATATCCTTTATACTCGGAAGTTTTGAAAACCGCAGGTTTAGAATTACCTATGAAACTTACACAAATCACGAAATTTGAAAAAATGAATGATATTTCGGTTAATGTTTATGCTTTGGAATTAACCGAGCGTGAAAATAAATCTTTTTATTCAGTGATACCCATCAGGTTGAGTCAACAACAACAGCGACTTCCTAATCGTCACGTTAATTTACTATTAGTTCAAAATATATACTATCCTAAATTAAATGAATATGAGACGGTCGTAGAAGATCCTGAAGATGGCGACGACGACAACGAAATCAGATATCATTATTGCTGGATAAAAAATCTTTCTAGACTCGTTTCAGGTCAAATCTCCAAGAAAGACGGTAAAAAATACATTTGTGATAGATGTTTGAATTATTTTAGTGCTCAAAGTAAATTGAATGAACATGAAGCGTTATGTCGTGATTTGAACCATTCTAAAGTTACTTTTCCGAAATATGACTATGTAGAATTCAGAAATCACTCTTTTAAGCAAAAATGTCCCTTTGTGATTTATGCAGATTTCGAAGCTATTTTAGAAAAGTGTAATGAAAAAATTAGTGCCAAGACGACTAAATATCAAGAACACAAACCCTACAGTGTAGGATATTACCTAAAATGCTCCTATGACGATAATCTCTCACGTTACGCTAGTTTTCGCGGAGAAAATTGTCTAGATTGGTTCTCCGATGAAATCGATAAAATTGGTAGATTTATTTATTCAAAAATTAAACACATTGAACCTATGACGGGGGTACCTGATGAAGTCACCACTCATTGTCATATTTGCGAAAAACCCTTCACAAATAAGGAGATAATTGTTAGAGATCACGATCATTTTTCCGGGGAATTTAGGGGGTGGGCTCATCAGAACTGTAATTTAAATTTCAAAAAACTTTTTATTGTCTCAATATGCACCCACAACCTCTCGAATTACGATGGTCACTACATCGTGAAGTCACTTCTTCAACGAGGACCAATCAACCCCCTAGCCCTCAATAAAGAACGATACATTTCATTCACCTATTATCACAAGGAAACTAAACTTAGATTCAGATTTATAGACTCATTCAGATTTATGGGAGCCAGCTTGGACGAACTAGTGTCATCCCTGATTCTAGGTAATTTCAAAAATCTGAAAAAAGAGTACCCCGATCTAGTCTATGAGGAATTTGAGCTTCTAACCCAAAAAGGTGTCTTTCCCTATGACTATATAACCGATTTCGATAAACTTAACGATCCAACACTTCCTACCATCGAAAAATTCTACAATAAACTCACCGATTCTCATATTAGCGAGAAAAGTTACCGCCATGCTCAAAAAGTGTGGAAAACCTTTAATATTCAAACACTAGGCGAGTACAGTGACCTCTATATGAAAACCGATATAATGTTGCTCGCAGATGTAATGGAAAATTTTAGGGAAACGGCTACAAAAACCTATAATCTCGATCCAATTTGGTTCAATACTTTACCTTCATACACATGGTCCTGTATGCTTAAATATACGAAATGTCGCTTGGAACTTCTAAAAGACATAGATATGATTATGTTTATCGAGAGAGGTATACGTGGGGGCATTTCGTGTTGCATGAATAGATTTTCAAAAGCTAATAATCCTCGTATGAATGAGTTTGATCCAAGTAAACCTACAAAATATATCTTTTACATCGATATGAATAATTTATATGGGTATACCATGGGACAATTTTTACCATATGGAGGGTTCGAATGGTGTGAAAATACCAATATAGATGTAACTAAAATACCTGACGATTCTCCCGAAGGTTATATACTAGAGGTAGACATGGATTATCCCCCGAAATTACACGATCTTCATAAAGATCTACCATTTTGCTGTGAACACCTCACCCCTCCAGAAGGAGGAGAACATAAAAAGCTATTGTGTACCCTGTTCAATAAGAGAAATTACGTGATTCACTATAGGAATCTCAAACAGGCATTAAAAGCAGGTTTGGTTCTTTTAAAGGTTCACAAGGCGCTGAAATTCAAACAGAGTCCATGGCTGAAACCCTATATAGATCTGAATACGGATCTAAGAACAAAAGCTACCACTACGTTTCAGAAAAATCAATTTAAACTTGCTAATAATGCCGTTTTTGGTAAAACGATGGAGAACATTCGATTACACAGGGTAATTCGGTTAGTAAATAAATATGAGGGTCGTTACGGAGCTAGAAATCTCATTTCCTCCCCCGATTTCGTAATCGACTTGTTTTTGGAGAGGATATGATGGCAATCGAAATGAAAAAGTCCGAATTACTCTTCAATAAACCTCTGTATATCGGCATGACTATTTTAGATATTTCGAAAACTTTTATGTACGATTTTCATTATGATTTTATGTTGTCGAAAGCACCCCCAGGGGGTTGTAAAATCCAATATGTAGACACGGATGCTTTTATATATGAGCTAAACTGTGATCCGTACAAAATTATTAAAGAAAACTGTCATACTCATTTCGATACTTCTGACTATGCTCCAGACAACCCCTATCAAATTCCTTTGCTAAACAAAAAAGTCCCTGGTCTAATGAAAGATGAAGTGAACGGTAAAATAATTACTCATTTTGCAGGCCTCCGATCCAAAATGTACAGTTTCAAAGTTCAGGGGGGTAAAATAACGAAAAAATCTAAGGGTGTTAGATCGTATGTTGTTAGAAATAAGATATCTTTCGAGGATTATGTACGTTGTTTGCGAGAGAAGGACGAAAAAGTCATTAATCAAAATTCAATCAGATCCTACTCCCATACACTGTATTCCATAGAACAAAGTAAAATAGGGTTAAGTCCTCACGATGATAAACGTTATTTAATTCCATCGTCGTTCGATACTTTACCATGGGGTCACTATTCACTTTAATTATTTTTTTGTTCTAGAGAGAGACTATGGATCATCAAGACCAAAGCATACCTCTAATTTCTCTTCAAGAATTTTCCATTCAAAAAATTATCGAAAATATCCAGTCTTTTTGTGACATACTTAAATTAGGTCTTCCAAAACTCCTAACTTTAGAGTTATTAGAAAAATTCAGTTCAATTAAATGGAAATTCATTGTAAAAGAGAATGAGCAAGATAAAAGTAGATTTTTTAGAAAACGTGGTAGGGATGATATCTATGTCCAAGAGTGGCATTATGTTTTCTACAACTATTACAGAATTAGGGCTTTTAATTTAATTATATGCGGAAACTGTTACAAAAAATTATTAATTTGGTTCAAACACTATAACTTTAGTACAAAATTCAAAATAATGAAGAGTCAGTATGATTTATTTATGCCGCCTGGAGATATATCCTTCTTATATCAAATAAAAGATTTTTGGTGTCAGGCGGAATACAATCATAAAGTTTTTAGGATATACAAAAATGAAGAGGGTAAAAAACTGAAACTTTCCATAGACAGATTAATTGATTTCCGATGACGAAAACAGCGATATTGATTTACATACAGGCTAGAGAGAGATATGTGGAAAATTTAATAATATTTTTTTGTATGTCTTGATGAGTAAAATTATATTGTTTTATCTATACTGTATTAATGTTTTGTTTATATATATATATATATATATATATATATATATATATATATATATATATATATATATTAATATATATACTATGGTTGAATAAAGTGATTGTAAATTATTTCGTTCTTTATTTCTTGATTCAACAAAATAGGAAAGGTACCTAATTTATGCAACCAACAATACACCTTCATGAATTTAGATCAGTAAACAGATTCATAATGTGTGTGTGTGTGTATATATATATATATATAAGCAGGAGAACCTCTGTTATTTTTCTGTCTAACAAGTGTCTCTAAAATTTCATATAAGTCAAACGCTTTGATATTTTACCCTGTAGTGACAAGGGAGTAACTGTTTTATTTTTTCCTTAAATTTCGTATAAGTCAAACGATTACTCTTGGAACATGACTAACATTCGTAGATTTCAATCATGAAAAAATTTATATATATATATATATATATATATATATATATATATTAAAAAGTTTAATCATTGGTGTAGGTGTGACGACATAACTTACAAATCATAACCTCTATAAACTAAAGACATCCTCCTTCACTCTGTATGTCAGTCATCTTCCAAGATGGTTGATTATCGTAATTAGAAACCTGACCGATAGGGGCCAGCTCCATGAACTGAATTATGACTGGATTATCGTAATTAGAAACCTGACCGATAGGGAAGCGTTTCAAGATGACGGAACACGGTATTATTGTAATTCGGAACCCTACCAACAGAGAGCGTTCTGACAGATCACAGATTCACAACGGCTATCTAACGTCTTCGATGAGAACGAGGGTTCCCGAAGGGGTTGGAACCCCCCGTTCCCATCGAAATCGTTAACGACATTCAACGACTTTCGAACGGCTTTCAACGACTTTCGAACGACTTTCATCGAAGCCGTTAACGGCTTCGATGAAAGTCGTTCGACTTCGTTGAGAACGAGGGTTTCAACCTCGTTCTCATCGGAAGTCGTTAACGACATTCAACGACTTTCGAACGGCTTTCAACGACTTTCGAACGACTTTCATCGAAGCCGTTAACGACTTCGATGAAAGTCGTTCGACTTCGATGAAAGTCGTTCGACTTCGTTGAGAACGAGGGTTTCAATCCTCGTTCTCATCGAAGACGTTCGGTAGCCGTTGTGGATGACTTGTTCAAAAACCAACTGAGAACGCCCTCTGTTGATCAGGTTCCGAATTACAATACCGTGTTTCGCTATCTTGAATATATAGATATATATATATATATATATATATATATATATATATATATATATATATATATATATATATATATATATATATATATATATATATATATATATATATATATATATATATATATATATATATATATGAGGTAGGAGAACCTCTTTTATTTTTTTCTGTAAGTCAAGCGCTTTGATATTTCACCCTGTAGTGACAAGGGAGTAACTGTTTTATTTTTTCCTTAATTTTCGTATGAGTTCAACGATATCCTCACTTTTGAAACATGACTCACGTTCGCAGATTTCAATCATGAAAAAATATCTTATATATATATATATATATATATATATATATATATATATATATATATATATATATATATATATATATATATATATATATATATATATATATATATATATATATTTGTGAGAGAAAAAAATCATGAAAAATAAATGAGTGGTTTCAACAATTTTGACAAGTCTCGACTTGTATAATATTTTGAATGTAGATTAGTCATAATCTGTTATTTCTTTAGTTGAAAAACATAAGAGAGGAGATAAGGTTTTTGGTTAGAGGGTTGAGGGGGGAGAGAGTGGATAAGGAACAGGATCTTCACTCTACGAATAAACTACAAGTTCACAGTTGAGTATTGAAGTTTGAAGTATCATAATGTCTCAAGACAGTGGTTTTATCGATGACTATGATGACGACGTTGATGGAATTTTCGATGCTGAACTGAATCGTATAGTGAAGATGTACGATGAGGATATCAAGAATGAGACGAATTTTCTGTTAAATGGACACTTCCAAATCGAAATAAATTGTGGTCTTGGACCGAGTATTCTACATATTGACTGTGGTATAAGTTCAGTCCGAAACTTTATACCTTCAATCAAGTTCACCTGTAACGAAGCTGTAATTTCCTTCGATAACTGGGAATGGGATACCTTCATTTCAAAACTTCAAAATGAGGATGCCAATAATAATTCTGGTGTTGAAATAGAGCGATCATGGGATAATTCAACGTTGAGCATATCCAAGTGGGGTAATTTTCTATTCTTCAGTAACGATGACGTAGAGAAAATCATTCAATTGAACGATATAATCTCTAGTAGAATCGAAATGTTAAAAAATCAAAAGTTTCCATACTACTATAGGAATTTTCTGGAAGTAATCAGGGAAGCATCTAGGAACGGAAGTGATAAATCATCTGAAGAACTCATAACTGAATTCTGTAAAATTAGTTCTTCAGTGAACAGTTACATCATATTAGAATGTTTGTTGTATAACAAGAATAAAATATTAAATGATATAGACAAGGAAAATTTTGTATAATAAATAAATGTATATGAAATTGATATTTATTTCACTCTATTTTGAACACCTCTCATGAATTAAGTATATATATATATATATATATATATATATATATATATATATATATATATATATATATATATATATATATATATATATATATATATATATATATAGCTTATATTTCACCAGGTTATTTTTTCTAAGAATTTTTGTATAAGAAATACAAGAGACTGTTAATTTTTTTTAAATTTTATATTAATCAAACGATATGTATAATAGTGGTAGGAAAAATCCTATGCTCGATTTCTTTAATAATTATCATGAGAAAGTTTTTACACTGTTCAAATTCACACTATTTTTTCAGGTACATAGTTAAATTAATATGATGAAATAAGCATGTATATAACGTGTGAGTAATTGACCTTGTTCTAATTTATGTACTATTCTATTGAACAATAGGATATTTTATTATGAGATATTCAGCAGAATAATTTTTAGTACATATGAATGAAGATAACATTAAATCTCAATCTTATATAAGAATCATTGAGAGGGAAAACGAAACATTATTAATTGAAACCCATGAGTTTAAAAAAATTTATTAATCGTACTTGTAAGTAACAGGGTTCTTGTTTTAGATTTCATTGAACAAGAAATCTATTTAAAAAATATTTACCTAGTTTTTAATAAGTTTAAATATTGTAGCTGGATGGGTTTTTCCGGTTTCCAATGTTCCCTTGGATACGATGGAATATTCTCCTGTTATAATCTCCCCTATATAAGGTCTGTATTCTTCAGTCACTCTCTTCGGTAAAAAGACATTGTATTCACCCAAGTCTAGAAGTACTGAATCTCCGAACTGAGACGTAATTATTTTTGCCTCGTATATTCTGTAGGGCTCCTCGATAATCAGATCGGATAGCTTCTTCTTTGGTTTCCTCTCTAGGAATGAAACTTTGTTCAATTTTCCTAATAAATCCATCTCTAAAACAAATTAAAAAATATTAAATAACGTTCTGAAGTATAACTCAAAAATAAAAACTTACTTGATTTTCACTAAGCCAGGAAGACACACCCAAACGGTTAGATCGAAAGTTTAACGATGCTGCTTCGAATGAATTTGAAGTTGGAATGAAATTAATAAGAAAAATTTCAACATATAGAATTATTAGAAGGAAGTTTTTAGTGGAGGAGGGATTTTGCACGGCTAACGGTTGAAAAATGTTTAATAAGCATGTAGAAATTCCTTTGTTGTTCTTAAGGGAGATCGTACACAGTCAATCTCGATCGAGATCGGTGATTCAGATTGATAATGTACTAGTTAGATTGACGGATCTGGTCTCAAAATATTTTGAAATCTGAACGCGATCGAGATTGACTATGTATGGACCCCTTTACATGATTCATAAAACGCTGATGCTGAAATTCTTCATTCGCATTCGAACTGAATAAATGACCCTGTATCTAATTAATTCATTTACTTACGGAGATTTCCACCTAATAAAATTGTGATATATAATGGTTATAACGTATTCTTTTATGAATAATTTAATTCCGAACCTAAATATATATATATATATATATATATATATATATATGACAGAAAAATTACAGGGTGAAATATTTAAGATTTTATATATATATATATATATATATATATATATATATATATATATATATATATATATATATATATATATATATATATATATATATATATATATATATATATATGACAGAAAAAAATACAGGGTGAAATATCTAAGATTTTATATATATATATATATATATATATATATATATATATATATATATATATATATATATATATATATATATATATATATATATATATATATATATATATATATATATATATATATATATATAGGTATATAAATACATAGTTTCTCATGTTTGATTTATTCAATATTATTCTAGTATTGAAAATCATATATATAAATCTTTGATATTCAAAATCCTATATCCTATATATCATATAATCTACTGAACACACATGAAGACTCCTGGGGGACCACATGAAGACTCCTGGGGGCTCGGTGCCCCCATGAAGAATATTACAGTTCTATGCTCAGAGATATCTATGATTCAAGATGACATTTGACAGTTACGAATAACAGATCGGATGACGTATGACAGACCTAAGATATCTATGATTCAAGATTAACGGAATCCTCTCTGCGCAAGTTAGTTATATCACTCGCTCAATCCTAATTATAACAATAGGTTGATGGATGGCCGGTCTGAGTACTAGACTCTGGTGCACAAATTCTACGGTTCGAATCCCAACACAGCTTTTTTCATTTATTAATATTTCAGCTAGGGTTAGGATCGATGAGAAGGAGTGAGAGGACCCTCATGAGAGAGAGAGATAGTCAGGGCCCCCCAGGTCAGGATCGAGGAGAAGGAGCGTCTATATTAGATGACAGAGGGCCCCCAGGCCCCATGACGTCATAGCATCCATCTTGAATATCGATTTGACGTAGACGGAAAGGTCCCCCCACCTCGATGGCCGCCATCTTGAGTCAGAACTGTCTTACTGTTAACTACTTACCTCGGCTGCTTGCATAATATCATCGTCGGTCGGAGAGATTGCCGATGGTGGGGAAAGTTTGTTGTCAACTAAAATATTTCTCAAATTGTTGGCAACTAGGTGGGTACACAATGGAAAAAAAGTTGAGTTGCAAAGATAAGATACTATAAGATAAGATAACATAAATTTATTAATGCATCAACTTTGTACAGTTTTACATACGTCGAAAAAAAAGGAGAATTTCCTATGTAAAGAACAATTCTCAAAACATACATACTTATATAAAATCTGAAGAACTCTCAAATGATAATGTATATAAACAAACCAATTTAACACTAAAAATAAACACGAAATTAAAGTAACAAAAAGCTAAGTTTTCACAGGTTTAAAAATTTTTTTATGAGTAAAACACGTTTCGTCATAACATTGACTCTCACCTTGTACCCTCAAAAGGTAGTTTTTTGTTTCTTTTTGAAGTTATGAATATAAATAAACTTTCACCAAGTAAATGTCAATTTAATTCAACAAAATTAAAGTAAGAATAGACTTGGATCAGCACTAAAAAACGATTGCCATCTGTAGAGGTTCAACGACAATAATGCCAGTTTTATACGAGGCTTGAATTTATTTAAGTGATCTTAGAGCAGCATGCAACCAATTGAAGAACTTCCAACACAGGTAGTTGATCCCATTTTGCGATTTACTCAGTCGATAAAAATCTATGCGTATGTTATCCCTTCCACGCGTCTCGTATGAGTGAACATGACATTTTTTCGAGCATAGATTGAAAATTCGTATACAAAAAGGCTTGGTAGAGTTAGGATCTCCAAAGACATGAAAACCCCCTTACAGCACTCTCTGTAACCTATCCGAGCCAAAATTCTGACAGCGCGGCGCTGAATTCTAAAAATGCGCTCTCCTCTCGTACAGTGGCCCCAGAGTAACAGACCATATCTCAAGTGTGATTCACAAAGTGAAAAGTAGACTGTCCTCAAAACACTAGTTGACAAAGATGACGACAAATGCCCCAAACCAAAGTGTTCCGACTCAGTTTGGCTGCCAATGTATCCACATGGACAGACCAAGTAAGAATGGGGTCCAGATGAATGCCCAAGAATTTAACTTCCGAATGGAAGCCACTGGTTCCTCCCCGCTCGTCTTAGGGTGAATATCGTTCTGATTGTCACAAGAAAGGACCTGGTGAATAACATCGATCCAAGCAAATTGGCTGTAGGAATTCAAAATGTAAGAAATATAAGCAAAGGAGGTGTTTTAATAAAATGTGCAGATGCAAACTCGAAAAATACACTAAAAAATAAAGTAGAAGAAGTAATGAATAACAGATATAAGGTAGAAGAAGGGATGAAAAGATCTCCAAGAATAATAATTGTAGGTGTGGAAGAAGATAAAATAAAACTTGATGAAGAAAGTATCAAGAAAGTACTAATTGAACAGAATGATATTGAAATGTTGACAGAGGATATTGAAATAATCGCAAAGTATATGAAAAAAAATAAGAAATCTGGCAGTATTATAATTGAAACAAAACCGAAGCACTTCAATACATTATTGAAAATGGGTTCAATGAACTTGGGATGGCGAAAATGTAAGTTATACGAATATTTCAATGTTAAAAGATGTTTTAATTGTCTAGCATATGGTCACAAATCAGATCAATGTACGCAAAATGTTTACTGTGGAAAATGTGCCGGTGGCCACAGTAGTATAGATTGCAACATTGAAATTATTAAATGCATAAATTGCTTACGAGCATCTGAAAAATTTAAAATAAAAAATCGATACCGATCATAATGCTTTTGATAGAAATTGTATATGTTATAAAAGAGCAACTGATCAAGCATCAAAAAAAACTAATTATGCCTTATAACAACGAAAAAATAATAATAGTGAATTGTTTTACTTAAATTGCCAAGGTTTGATTAACAATAAAGATCAAATTGAATTATTAATGAAAAATAGAAAGCCAACTATTGTTTGTCTGAGCGAAACACATGTAGATGAGTCCATATATGATAAAGAGATGAAAATAAACGATTATAAAATGGAAAAATGCTTAACTAAAAATAGAAGAACTGGAGGGTACAGTTGTATGTCAGAAAAAGTCTCAAATATAAATGTGTAATAAACGAAGTAAGAGATGATTATCTGTGGGCTTTGGCTATTGAATTTAGAGTAGGCACAGATGAATATTTTCTGGTTTGCATCTATCACTCACCGGGTAAAGGAGATAATCTTTTTCTTGAATATATGGATGAACTCATACAAAATGTTGAATTGGGCAAAATAGTAATTATTGTTGGCGACATGAACTTGGACTATTTGGGAAACACTATTACTGTAAAAAATTTAAGAATTCAATTTGTAGACACAGCTTTTACCAACAAATTAATGATTACACAAGAGTTACTAAAACTAGCTCTACGTTGATTGATTACATTATTACAAATAAAAAAAACCTCCAATGTGAAATAATAAAAAATCCAAGACTTAGCGACCATTTCAATTTGAAAGTTAACATCATAATGCCTGAATTGAATCATGATAATCTAACAATTACCAAACGAATAATGAAAAATTATAATACAACTGAATATCAAACTATATTAAGAAATAAAAAATGGAACAGCAACTTGTCAGATGTTAACCTTCTTACAAGTAATTTAATATCTAACATAAAAGATTCACTAGATGAAATTTGTCCCACAAAAATGATAAAAAGAACGCAGAGGTATTACCAAAACAAATGGATGGACCATGAAATTCTTGATTTAATTAAAGAAAGGGATACTCAATTTGGTAAAGCTTCGTTTACAAAGAATGAATCTGACTGGAACATATATAAAGATATGAGAAATAGGGTAACGGAAAAAATACGATACAGTAAAACAAAATATTACAATAGTGTATTTTCAAATCGTAACAACAACGAAATATGGAAAGAATTGAAGAAGATATTACCTAATGAAAATAAAGAATTAAGTCCTATTATAAAATTTAATGATACTGAAGAACATATAGAAATCAATATTGCAAGGAAATTCAACTTATATTTTTTACGTAGCATTGAAGAAATAAGTAGCCACATCCCTAAATTTAATCAACATGATGAGATCCTGAAAAAGATTAATCAAAGGAATGTGATGAATGTTTTTAAACCTTTGTCAATGAATGACTTAAGGGAAATTGTAAGAAATTTGAAACATACCACTAATGTTGACGACTTGATTAATACGAAAGTAGTAAAGGATGCTTTCGAAATTATAGGTCATTGCTTTCTAGAGGTGATGAATACATCACTGCGAGACGGAATGTTTCCTGGATTATGGAAAGTATCGTATATAACGCCAGTACCGAAAATATTCAACACAATTAATTCAGATGATCATAGACCCATAAACACGGTTCCAATATGTGAAAAAATATTAGAAAATACAGTAAATAATCAGTTGTTAGAGTTCTGTGATGCTAACAATATTTTAATGGACAATCAATCGGGTTTCAGAAGAAACTATTCATGTGAATATTCTTTAATAAATGTATGTGATAATTGGTTTAAAACTATCGATAAGGGTGATATCGTTCTGGCGGTTTTCTTAGATTTCCGGCGTGCATTTGAAACTGTGGACAGAAGCTTGTTGGTTCGTAAGCTGAGTAAAATGGGGTTTGGGGTACAGTTCTAAAATGGATAAAGTGCTACTTGGAACAGAGAAAACAAAAAGTTAAATTCAGAAACTCTATATCTGGAGAATTAATAATCAAGTTGATAGTTCCACAAGGGACTGTTGTGGGGCCCACTCTCTTTAATTTGTATATAAATGACAGTGTTCATTATGTTAATAAATGTTAGCTAACTATGTTTGCAGATGATACAATGATTTATGTAAGTGGAAACAATTTGACACAAATGACAGATGATATAAATTTTGACTTGAATAATGTATATAAATGGCTTTGCGCTAATAACCTTATTGTAGATTTAAGTAAATCTATATATATGGTGATTGGCAGTACATCTAAGTTGGGTCTTCTTGACTACGTATTATTAAATATAAATGTCACTAGTCATGTGTTGGATAGAGTGAGTGATATTAAATACTTAGGGTTTTTTTCTTGATGAAAATTTGAATTTCAAAAAACATACAGAATATATTATGAGGAAAATATCAAGGAAAATGTATTTTGTGAGTAGAAATAGACACTTGAATGGGTTTACGAAACGTTTAATATATAATGCTATAATTATGCCACATATAGATTACTGTTCGTCACTAATGATGAATATCAATCAAAGTGAACTGCAAAAACTACAGAAATTACAAAATAAATTAATGAGATTAATTTTGGGTTGCAACAAATACACTCCAATTAACCTTATGTTAAGCATATTACAATTTATGAGTGTCAAGCAGAGGATGATTTTTGGGGCTCTTAAGATCATTTATAAAATTAAAAATAAGTTAGTTCCAAACTACATATATAACAAAACTCAACTTGTAACTGATATCCACAAATACTATACAAGAAATATAAATAATTTTTATGTACATAATGTTACTTCAAATATGCTCTTTAATAGCTTGTTGCACGGAGGTTTAATTTTTTTCAATGATTTACCAAATAACTTGAAACAATGTAATAATTATGAACGGTTTAGAACTGGAGTTATAGGTTATATTTTCGAATATGTTGCACCTGTTTAGTTTAAGTGATTTAATTGTCACTGTATTGTATTTCATATAGCTTTGCTAATAAACATTATTATTATTATTATTATTATTATTCATTTTAGGTCTTCAAGCCATTTGCAGAGAACCACATCTGGGCCTTCGTCTCGGCAGCAGAGGACATAACAATTGAATCAATCAATCAAAAGATATGTTTGTATCGTCAGCGTACCGTATAGACTCGTACATTGATAGGTAATCGGGTAGGTCGTTGATGAATATCAAAAACAGGATCGGCCCAAGGATAGATCCTCGAGGTACACCCATATGCACCTGTCTTAACTCCGACATTTGGCCACCCACAAACACAGCTTGGAGTCGATTTGTGAGAAACGACCTCATCAAATTCATACCAGCTACGGAAAAATTATATCTTTCCAATTTTTCCAGAAGGATGGAGTGAGGCACGCAGTCAAACGCCTTTGACAAATCCAAAAACAGAGAAACGCAGTGCAGGCCACCCTCGAAACATTCCAAAGCATTCTCAACAAATTTAGCTATTGCATCTATCGCACTATGTCCCTTTCTGTAACCAAACTGTCTGGCAGAAAATAACTTGTTCTCATGGAAAAAGTGAACTATCTGATGACATTTTATTCTCTCTATTATTTTAGAGAATATTGGCACAAGAGAGATGGGCCTATAGTTTAATAGAACAGATTTATTTTTTTTTTTATATATTGGAACTGTTTTAGATACTTTCAGGCACTCGGCAAAAACACCGCACCCCAAGCATCGGTTTATTGGGAAGGTGAGGGTGGAGATAATAGAAGTTGCCTTTCATAACTCGGATGGATAGCCCATAGTAATCAGTGGATTTATTGTTTTTAAAAGAATTGATGACATCTCTCACAATCACAGAACTGACAGCGGAATGTTCTAAGTTGAGATTGAGAAATCAGTACTCTCTGGATTAGAAATGTTGGATGATATTTCACTTGGAATAGTTGTGAAATATGAATTGAACATTGATGGGCTGATATCATCACTCGCTCCCGTATCTTTCACATTTTGTCCACGTTTTATTAAATTCCAGGCTGCATGTGAGGGATTATTGGAATCCTTAATGATTATGTCATTAGCAGCGATTCGTGCGTTCGTCAGTGCATGTCTATATCTTGCTCTTAACCTATTTCTAGAAGCTCTTATCAAATCTTCTCCAGAAAACTGATATAACTCGTTTAGGAGGGTGAGATGGTCCCTCATGATCCCAAGTTCTCTGGTAAATCACTTAACTCCAGAGTCTTTTTTTGTAGCATTCATATGTCTTTCCGGGAATGAAATTTTAAAAGTGTCAATGAAATTACGCTGTAAAATATCAAAGTGCTTACCAACTCCGGCGACATCATCTCTGACATACTGGAAATCCAAACCTTGCAAGATGTTATGCATGGTATTGAAGCCCTTCAGTGTTAGGGGTCTGCATTTTATTGATATATTTGAGTTGCTCTCCAGTGGCAACTTCACTCTCATGTACTGCGCTCGGTCGTCTGAGAAGTCACAACCCAGTACTGCTGTACTATCAAAATTGGAACATAAATTTACGAATATGTTGTCCAGTAGATTATTGCCCCTAGTTGGCTCAAATATCAGTCTTGTGAAACCAAAAGAACCGAAAAGATTACAAATTGCGTCTGCCCGCTCAGCTAAAAATCCATCTCTGCTACCACTCGGTCTCAACTAGAAATGAACATTAAAGTCACCACAGAATATAACATTGGTTCCTGAGCTCGTCGATAATAGGACGTCTTCGACAATGCTTATCATATTATTGAAATCACCGTTCGGAGAGTGATACATGGAAATTATCGTCAATTTTTTATTGATCAAGTGTACAGCTGCAATTTCGCAGTCAAGTTCCACAGACTTTCAATTAATATGTGTTAAAGTTTTAAAGTCTTTTTTTCTAGAAAATATCAGGACTCCTCCTCGGGCACGCTCAGATCGTCCAAATGATGAAACCAATCTCCAGCCATCCATTGCAAAAGCAGAGCACATATTGTGTGATACCCAACTCTCCGCGAAACATAAAAAATGTGGCAGATGAGATTTTTCCAAAAAACCATAAAGTTGATTCAATTTATTCCTAATTCCCTGTATGTTCAGATGCATCAGCGTGAATAACATCGGCTGATTCGGTCCACTTTCCGCATCCCAATTTGTCTGTGTTAGGAGCACTGCGTATTGGAGCTCCCGTGGTAAAAAACTTCCTCAACATAACCCCCTCGGGACAAAGTTTCGTATCCATTGCCCTTTGAAAATCATCAACAGAAAGGGTGAGTTTAAACGAGGAGTATATATCGGGTCTCCTGGAGCCCTTCGATTTTGATGTACCTACTATAGGTTGTTTACTAATTATCTTTATTCGATTTGCCATGTTGCCGGTATTTTTTGCTTTATTGCCAGTTAATACTTGCTGTTATCTATCTTTCACAGCTTTCTTCTTATATGAGATCTCTGTCCAATTGTTCCATTATTGTTCGTTTTTGGGCTCAATGAATCATTTGACTTCGACTTTTTGTCCAAATTAACTTTTTCAGTCATTATTTTGCCATTTTCTTTGACCATAGATTTCTGATTATTGGGGGGGGGTAAAGCACGGGAGCCCCAGGGGTGTATTTCTGGGGGAACACCGCTGGCGAAAATTTACTTTTTTGTATAAGTCTGTTAATACCTAAAGAAATAACCTATTGATTTTTGTTTTGAAAAATACTGAACGTGAAAATGTGCCTGCCGGTTAGCTTGGTAATATCTTATAGCGAAATTCATTATATGAAGAACATAATCAGACATCATAGAGAAGACAGCGAAACAAAAGTATTCTAAAAAAGCTAAAGAGGACGCCCAAAAGTTGGGGTTCGAGTTGGTGATGCTGCGACTAGCATCAAAATTAATTCCATATCTAGAAGCTCTATTTCAGTATCTAGTGTTCTAGAGGATAGATTTTCAGAAAAATTTCGAAATATACAACTTATATGAACTTGATCCAAAAACCATGCGGAGCATGACTTTAAAAGCATTTTCAGATGTAGCAACCGCTATTCAAGACTTCTACGGAGATCTTTTGGATAACTTTCTGCCAGAGGCACTAACCTTGTATGAGATATGGAACTTATTCCTCCAGAAATCGAAAAATTAAAATATATCGACCTTCTTAAATATGCATCGGGCAATGCCCTCTATAACGAAAGCAATCAAAATTTGATTAACTCTTCCAGTCACAATCTGAACTGTTGAGAGGTTCTTCTGCACATTCAGACAGTCAAGACTATGATAGACTTTCCGGACTTTCTATGATAAGTATTCATCATGAAAGAGTCCGGGAAAATACAGCATTTATTAATGCAGTAATTAGTAAATACGGCCCTCGTCCCAGAAGAAGGCAGTTATTGTTCAAAGAATAAGTAACTTGAAAAAATATGTTTGTATTTTAAGTTTGTTCTCTGGTTGTGTATTTCTATTGTCAACATGTTTTAATATTTTATATTTTTTGATATATATATATATATATATATATATATATATCAGTCATCAGGCAAACCACTCCTGCAGTTCAATGTCGACTTTGAATACTGTGCAAAGGTCTATTTCTAGAGAATACGAGTAAAAACAGAAACATAAAACTCTGAGAAATTTCTCATTAGAGTTACAGCCAAATTCTGATATAAAATATATTTCTCCTCATTATTCCTTTCACTGAAATTCAACCAATAAATTTAATAATATTCAGTCCTGAAGCAGTAATCAACCAAGTATATTGTTTTGACGAAACCGGAAGCGATTAAAACTATCCCAGAAGTACCATAAAGCATTCCAACAATTGGCGCAGGATTTCATCTTTGTTCTTTGAAATTAAAATTGGCCCCCATTCGTCATCCCGTGATTGTTTCAGTCGTTTCAGGGCTGAAAATTAGCCAGGAACAAATCATGTTTAATTGGATCAATGGTCTTCTAGCGAGTTTTACTTACTCACTTCACGCTTAAATCAAATTTATGGTTAAACTTAATTTTGTTCTCGTTGGACTTCATAGTGTATAACTCTAACCCATTATTTGTTTTATAGTACTTTCTCGAACTCAATGAGCACGGGTTCGAATGACTTTTCAAACTACGGAATGTTTTATTCCAGTCTAGAAAATACAAAGGCGGTGTATTTTCGAAGGTTATATATTTAATAATTATCACCCAAGTTCGACGCGGTTTGCTGGTTCAGGATTACGTCCCATAATGTGGGTAGCTGAAATCATTGAAATGAAACTCATTCTCTCATTGTTTCACAACCTGAGAGTTTTCCCTCCCCATGAATAATAAATTAGAGCCGCAACTGAATATCAATAACTTTCGATTAAGGGTTGACAGATGCAATGTAGAAATTACGAAGAGTAAAGGATTCAGATACTGATTTTTCCACAAATACATAATTAAAAATCGTGAAACCTGTGAAGGACTACATGTTTCAAAAGGCCCAATATTGGAACCCAAGCAAATAATCAGTTTCAGATGGCCAATTCCAGTTGATGAACTCCAAAGAACAACAATGTGTCAAAGATGGCATTTTACTAAGGACTAAACCACAACGAGTGTCACATGACTTCAGTTGGCCATTTTGCTAGTGTAGGATTGAAAGTTATTTAGATCGTGAATCACGAATTTGAAAGCGAATGATAATCTGTTTTTCATCTGAACTAAATACGAGAGAGTGCTCATAGTCCCAAACCGAGCTAGATGGCAAAATGGTTACAATTGGCTAGCATTCGGGAGGTTCTGGGTACAAACCCAGGAGTCGACCTCAGAGGTTTACTCTGAGGAGTAAATAAGACACTGCTTGCACACTTACAACAAAGGTGAATGCTGAAACAGTATGCATCCTCTGAACTCTAACCTACCTCCTCTCTTCCATATATATCCGGTCTCACCTCCTTAATGCACTTGTATGTACAGGCTGTCCCATTTTCGATGTCCTTACGGGGTAGCTCGCTTATTTTTGAAGTTAAAGATTTGCAGTTTTTACGAACGTTGGCTCCTTTTTTGTGAATCACACGGTATCGCAAACAAAATTTTCAAAGCTTGCTTCGTTTTTGAGATACAGGGCGAAGTTGAAAATATTGCATTTTGGCCTCCCTCCTGTATCACAGCTGTCTTTTAACTTATAGAAAATGTTAAAACTGTCTTTTATACACTTTTTTAAGTAGAATCCAGTGGCGTAGTCAGATTTTTGAAATGAGCTGCCATTGTTTAGATAAAACCCAATGTTATAATTTTTTAAATGGAATACTCTGTATATTTTTCCATATTCAAAACACAAATGCTTTGCGCTTTTCAAAAATATATAAAACTTATATAATATTTTAAGTATTAACACTGTATTTAGATAATTTTTTTTTATGGCCAGTCGAGACAAATATCACTTTAATAGATCATTCGGCGCAATAAACAAAAATATCACTTTCAGTTATATAGGGTACAATGAAAAGTATTCATCAAAAAAATATTATTTAATATATGTTACTAAACAGAGATGCATTTGATAATTATTATAACAAAAATAGAAACTTATATGAAATACTGCTACAAAACGAAGCTCTATTATTTTTCTGTTGAAAATGTTTTGTAAACATTGTTCAAATTACTGCACATTCTGTTGAAGACATAGCCGACATCTTCTGAGGATAGCGCCAATGGACCACAGTTAAAACAAAAGTCTTATACCTAAGTTTTCGAAAGCTTCTCTCGTGGCATTCATCAGAGCATCTCGATTTTCGTGCCGCGTGTGGTTTATTTTATTTTTTATATAGCCCCATATGAAGAAATCTAATTAAAATAAGTCAGGGGACCTTGGTAGCCAGTTAATGGGACCATTATTACCAATCCACTGGTTTTGGAATCTTTCATTATGATAAACATGTTCTATATTGAGGCAACGGAATTTCGTCAAGTAGTTCAGAAAGAAAATCATCCAAAATTTCCAAATATCTGTGGTGATTCAAGTCACCGTCGAAAATGCGGTAGGCTAATCTTCCTCCAAAAACGAAACAAGATACATTAAAGCCGAATCTGCCTTGTTTTTGAAGAACCACCGTACCGTGCTCATTTTTGTTTACCAATACCGATGATTATTTCGATTGAAAATGCCAGCGCTACTTATATGGCTTTCATTTTTTTAAATATTTTCGAAACCCTTGCAAGGACATTAGTTTCATTTTTTCGTCATTTTTTTTCCTATAACTTTTTGGCCAATGCTTTTCAAAAGATCCGAAATTTTTCTAATTTTTTTTTAAGTCAGCCAAATATTTTTCTACTAGGTTCTCTCCTTTCAGGATACTTGAAATATCTATCTTATTATCTAACTGACACCCAGTAACTGGGTAATAGTAAATACCTTTCAAAATAGGTCCATCGCTTGATTTGGATTCAAACCAACTTAGTAATATATCCCAACCATATCTAATTT
Source organism: Cynegetis impunctata (assembly GCA_030704885.1). Taxonomy (NCBI): domain Eukaryota; kingdom Metazoa; phylum Arthropoda; class Insecta; order Coleoptera; family Coccinellidae; genus Cynegetis; species Cynegetis impunctata. The sequence continues at coordinate 226,253 of JARQZK010002957.1, read as the reverse complement.
TTCGCAGTTTTGATATACTGGATTATCATTTGCTATTGTAAGAAAAATTTGAACACTTTTACAGGAACTATAAACATTCTACACTTGCATTTTATCATAGCTACCTTCTAATTAGGTCTAATTGCGCCATACAAATGGAAGTCATATTTTTGTTTATTGCGTCGAACGATCTATTAAAGTGATATTTGTCTCGACTTGCCATAAAAAAAGGAAATTATCTAAATACAGGGCTAATACTTAAAATATTATATAAGTTTTATATATTTTTGAAAAGCGCAAAAAATTTATGTTTTAAATATGGAAAAATATACAATAATATATATATATATATATATATATATATATATATATATATATATATATATAATAAATATAAAAATATGTTTCATTCAAAAAATTATAACATTGGGTTATATCTAAACAATGACAGCTCATTTCAAAAATCTGACTACACCACTGGATTCTACGTAAAAAATTGTATAAAACACAGTTTTTACATTTCCTATAAGTTGAAAGACAGCTGTGATTCATGTGGTGGTCAAAAATGCAATATTTTCAACTTCGTCCTGTATCTCAAAAACGAAGGAAACTTTGAAAATTTTGTTTGCGGTATCGTGAGATTCACAAAAGAGTAGCCAACGTTTGCGAAAACCGCAAATCTCTATCTTTAAAAATAAGCGAGTTACCCCGTAAGGACATCGAAAATGGGACAGCCTGTACAAGTAAATTCTCTGATCTGACCGAAGGTGTGACTCCCCATAACCTATTTCACCCTCCTCTCTTAACACATACTTGAGGAAGGAATAGTACCAATCTACGAAGCTATGTATATTTTTCTCATGGTTGACTTTAAGTTCATCCATTTTATTATTATTATTTTAGCATCGATATATTCGGGCAACCCATTGATAAACAGGGAAAAAAATAATAGCCCAAAAACAGAACCCTGCATAACTCCAAGTACATTGAAAATGCCCAATCGAGTGTTGACTGTAAATTTATTTTTATGAACTCAAAGAGATATTTTGTATAAACAGCAAAGTGAAATATTCAACTCAATGAATAAAACTAATTTGACAAGCTTTGGAAAGTACTCATCAAAGAACTAGTTGAAAAAATGAAATATACACGATTTTGTTTTGTGACTTATCTACTTCATTTATTAAGGAATTCAACAGTGCGGTGTGTGCTTCAAATATTCGAGGAAATTTTATTCATCGATCCAGTCGTAATATGACCTCTAGTTATTTATTATAGAAATTATCCATTCGGAAACAAGTGATTCAGTAACAAAAAAATTACTTTGCAGTAAATGTGTAGAGAAATTTACATCTAAAAGCCCATAAAATAAAGTTAGAGGACACTGATCGACTATGATTTGCAAATAAAATAATAGAGAGGTTCACTAACTTTGTAAATATTCTCTTTAACGACGAAGCGATGTCAGGAAAATGCATCATAGGTCGGCATTTCTACAAAAACCGACGCGGGCGAGCACTCACTGTAAATAGTGAACGTTGCTGTGATATGCTAAGAAGCATTTCAGCCCAAGAGTTGGGCTAAATTTTCAAGGATATAATTCAAGAATATGGTTCCAGCAACTTGTCTTACTTCTGACTTTGCAATTGCTGCAGTAAATTATTTCCTGGTTTCTCAGCAGTTTCGATTTCAGACCTTCTGATTTTTTTCTATTGGGATAGGTACTTGAAATGTGAAATAAGCGAGAACAAACCAAGTAATTTGAGGCAATTGATGTACAAACTACATCAGAAATAGCGGTAGTTTCAACACTAACATGTTAACGCATTGTTACCAAACTTCGAAGAAAGAGGAGTGTCAGTACCGTGACAGTCGGCATCTATACCATATTCGTTCAGTATCTTTCAAAACGAAATGAGAAACTCATTTGATTATTTATACTTTCATTTCATTCAACTATCAAATAAGGAAACACGCAATACCTTCTTTGGACATCCAGTATATAAATTCAATTCAATTTTGAACTATGAAATGCAATTATTCACTACTCACATTAAAGCTGATCAAATTTCATGCACCTTGAATAAAAGACATCGTGAGATTTCCTAGTGAGATATTAGTTTCTGCCTTTCAGTTGAACTTGATTTCTCAATCTTTTTGTCTTTATTACATAAGGTTTTGCACTATAGACCGGGCGCTGGGAAACATTCCGTTTGCAAAAACCGATGACCTCATTCTGATTGATGATTTGAGTAGAGAAAGGCCTAATTAATGATATTGTGGAGGTCGCCGGACGGAATTATGGTCCAGTTTTTTTTTCGGCTCTATAATAGGAGTTTTCGATTCCATCGCTGTAGCTGTGGAAAAAAAAGTTGTGTAGAATGCTAAAAACAATTGACCGTTATTTCTCGAATGGAATATCTCTGTGAGACCCTCACCTATCTGGAAGTGAAGGTTGCCTGACAAGCCAGGTGTCAGTTTTATTGTAAACGCCCTTCACAGCGACTCATACCTGTTCTTGAATTTTGGAGCGAGCTGCGCTGTTCCCAACCGTTTATGACGCTTCAGTTATAGCTAAACATCATTCTCGTGCGCATTGATTATCATCACAAGTACATTTTCCAATTTTAATAATAGTAGTACTCAGAATTATGTGATTTATTTGGTTTTAAAGTGAAGAAATGTCGCTACAATTAATAAATTTGAAAAGAAGAAAATCCAACGCCAAGTCATCTTTATTTTGTGATTTTTTTCTCCGCTGATATAGCAGGCCATGCAACTTTTATGCCACGGGAAGAGTTGTTCAGCAGCAGTCGGATCAAACAACTTCTCAAACTTGGCTGCAATTTCGTCTTTGCGTTGATGTGCTGCATTTTGAATCGTTTCAAATGACTTTTTTTCTGTTCGTTTACCAGTTTACCCGGTAAATCACAAAATAAAGATAATTTTGCGTTGGATTTTCTTCTTTTCAAATTTATTAATTGTAGCGACATTTCTTCACTTTAAAAACCAAATAAATCTCAAAATTCTGAGTACTACTATTATAAAAATTGGAAAATGTACTTGTGATGATAATCAGTGCGCACGAGATTGACGTTTAGCTATAACTGAAGCTTCATAAACGGTTGAGAACAGCGCAGCTCGCTCCAAAAATTCAAGAACAGGTATGAGTCGCTGTGGAGGGCGTTTACAACAAAATTGACGCCTGGCTTGTCAACCTTCACTTCCAGATATGTGAGGGTCGTACAGAGATATTCCAGTCGAAAAAAAACGGTCAATTGTTTTTTGCATTCTACACCACTTTTTTTCCACAGCTACAGCGATGGAATCGAAAACTCCTATTATAGAGCCGAAAAAAAAAATAGACCATAATTCCGTCTGGCAACCTCCACAATATCTTTTATTAGGCCTTTCTTTACTCAAATCATCAATCAGAATGAGGTCATCGGTTTTTGCAAACGGAATATTTCTCAGCACTACTATTAGTTATTGTACATTTTTGAAATGAGCAAAGTGTGATTATATTATTATAACTTCACCGATAACTTCGAAAATCGGAAACAACTAGAAAATATTCATGTTGAGTAACATGATATATGGATGTTCTACCTACAAAATAATTACTTCGATATGTTACCATCAGTTGTTAAAATAGATTTTGCTTCTTTCAACAGAGATAATTTTGAAAAAAATTAAATAGGTTTGATTTCAAAATTTATTACAAATTTATCTGAGTAACTTCGATTTATACCGTGCATTTCCATATAATTGTGGTGAACATAATTATGTAATTTATAGGCTATTTTTGGCACGTGATTTGTGCTGCTTAAATGGAATAATTAAGTGATGGCTTTCACTGAAAGCAGTGGACATTAAAAATCAATCAATACTATCGTTATTATGATAATTCATACATGAATAATTCTTCTGATATAGCTATATGATGATTTATTCGAAATGAAAAATGCAGATCATTTATTTCAAAAACCAATCATCTACAGTCTTGTAAAATGTAAAATAAGAAAACTCTTTCGCAGCGAGCTGCATTAGAAAAGCAGGTTTTCATAACGTGATGAAAAAAACTAAATTTGAATTTAATACTACGTTTATTATCACAAAATATTTTCATAACGTATTCAGTTTGAAAAATCTATTCTTTCAATTTTCATATTTGTTTCAAATCCAATAAAAAATTGCGCCTTATGATGTGTAAACAATATTTATTTCCTCCGTGGGGATCCACCCCCAACCAATTCGTAATAAAACCAATCGTATTCAAAATATCATACGAAAACGCGTACTTACAAACTTTCAACCCTATCGCTACAAAATTGCGCCAGTTATCGCGTTAAAAAGATTTACTTCCTCCTCCGCGGATCAACCTCCCCAAACAATTCATATAAAAATGAATACCATTCAAGATATCATACGAAACTACCAACCTACAAAATTTCAACCATATGGTCCCAAAACTGCGCCTTCTATCGAGTAAGAAAGATTTATTTCTTCCCCTGGGGGGGTCAACCCCCCAACCAATTCTAACCAAAACAAATCCCATTCAAGATATTATACAACAAGATTTATTGCCGCTTCAGAGGGGTCAACTCCCCAACTAATTCGAACCAAAACCCATCCCATCCAATATATCATACAAAACTACCTATATACACAAACTCTCAAACCTATTGCTACAAAATTTCGCCGTTTATCGTGTGAACAAGATTTATTTTCCCCCCAGGGGGGCCAACCCCCCAAACAATTCGAATCAAAACCAATCCCTTTCAAGATATCATACGAAACTATCTATTTAAAAACTTTCAAACTTTTTGCTTCAAACTTGCACCCTTTATCGTGTAAACAACGCGTAAATACATAAGCTCATACACACATACATATGAACACATATATACAGGGTAGCGGGAATGTCTGGCAACAAGGTATTTTTTTAAGACGATTAAACCTATAATCATTAAATTTTCCTCAGAGATGGATTGTTTGAAGAGGTGTAATTAAGTGGCCGGCAAGATCTCCCGACTTGACTCCACTTTATATCAGACATAACTGATTCAAAAACTCTCAAATGTATTGAGATACAAACAATTTCTCCATAAATGATAAACAACTCTATTCGAAGTTTCAAGTACAGATTGTATTATTACTAAGGCACAGGTGGCCAACATTTTGAGCTCCTGTTATAAGGAAAATTTTAATATTTTTGTAAGTTAGTATGAATTAAAAAATTAAATATTGTATGTCTTGGAAAACTGTTTCTCTTATTTTAGTTATGTGGTACGTATTCTGTATTCTTGAAAACAGGACGAAATCAGCTTTTCTACGATATATCACTCGACCTACGGTGCTATTTGAAAAAATTCAAGATGGCGGCGGTACACTGAATGCTGACGTCACTCAAGTTCGACAGGAACTTTGAAAAACGAAAAATACAATCCTATGCATAACCCCTTAAATTTGATAATTATACGTTCAATCGTTTCAAAGAAAATACCTTGTTGCCAGACTTTCTCGCTACCCGGTATATATATATATATATATATATATATATATATATATATATATATATATATATATATATATATATATATATATATATATATATATATATATATATATATATATATATATATATATATATATATATATATATATATATATATATATATATATATATATATATATATATATATATATATATATATATTTATATATATATATATAGATAGGTATATATGAAATTGAGTTTTTGGTGTCAAGCATCATAAAAAGTCATGAAACGAAAGACTATCTTGGTCCTAGGTCCAACTTTCCTAATCGCACCCATTTTAATAAGCAGGTTTTCAAAAGTGAAAACCTACTAGAAACGAAACATCAAAGTTTTGTCTTCATATTACAAATCACTTTAGGTTGACCGGAAAATATTGATAGAAATTGAGCTTATTACTTCAGATGTTCAAATAGCAGATATGAAATGAATTCACCAAGATTTACGAATTTAATTGAAAAGATTAATTACATTTAAAAATGTTTTTTGATGATAAAGTCATTATGCAAATATTTCCTGTTCATCAATAGATTAGTTCGGCTCTACAGCTCATTGGTTACAGATATTTATCATATTCTATATTCATGTGCAAATATGAAATTATTTAATTCATTCAAGAACGCCATACTTAACTTCAAAATTTCGAACAGTGTAGTTTATTGGGGTTAATAGGCGAAGATAAACAGAGTCGCATTCAGTTCGCCCCTGGAGATTCTTTCGTTTGTCACAGGCACAAAACGAAAGAGAGTATTATAACATACGTTCGCCCAAGCTATGATTGGGTCCCGTTTCTTTGTAGCACATATACCAATGATTCGGGGGTGGGTGGGAAGTATACGTACGATAGGGACGAGTTACGATGTTTACCTCAGGGATCAGAACGCGGGACCGAACCAGGACTGTTCCCGACTGATGACCAGATAGCCTCTTGTTTATGAGACGGCTTAAACTATGTCCGGTCTAACGGACCTCATATACAATGCTATCTACAGATCCCTTTGGAACTAACCGCCCCACGCCGCTCCACTAACTTGTCGCCCCTCGGGGAACACAACTTATGTCGTTTTTCAGGTCTTATCCTTTTCAGCCGATATATTTGTGCGCAAGATGCACTTAATGTTTCATGGATCTACTTGCTGTCAACTGAGAGCTGAATATAATATTGCAGACTTAGTTTGTCTTGTAAAATTATTCATCTAGTGATAAAAGTGATGTGAATTAAAGATATATAATGTGCTATATGGCAATTCATTTGTTTATTTCATACAATATTGAAAAGTATATAAATTATCTTATACTTCTTTCCATGAATATAGTTACGACATAAAATACACACGTCATTTTATTGAAATAATATGAAATTGAATTAATCGATGCATTGAATACTTTTGGTAAAAATTCATGGATGATAGAAACACTGTGGAATTTATATTGAATCACATATATTCGAAATTGGAGAACTTGAAAGTACCTACATGAGATTTCTGGTAAAGTTTATTTTGAAAATAGTGCTCGTATGTTGCGCCATTCATTTTTACACGTGCAAAAGACCGCGAATTTCTAATCTCTTGCCACGTGCACTTCCACCTCTTGATTAATGAAGATTCGTGTTTCCACTCAGAAAGGACGGTATATAATCAACACTCTTTACACATAAGAACAGGTGGTTGTCTATTAGCTAGTTTGGAAGGCCTACTAATATCTTTATTCATCGGAGGTGCAAAGGAACCCCTGAAGGAGCAAAGTAGTCCCTAGTTATGGTATATGTATATATATATATATATACATATATATATATATATATATATATATATATATATATATATATATCTATATCTACTTATATATATATATATATATATATATATATATATATATATATATATATATATATATATTATGCCATAATCATAATTAATAATAATAATATATGTGTATTCACTAGGTAACAAACAAAGAAAATTTCACAATACAAACAAGATATATGTATGAATACCAAGCAAACACCAGTAACACCATGTAATCCTGAAGAGGACTGTCTATGGAGAAGTTTACGTTTACCTGCTTCAAAGAATTTATGAATTTATGTGCAAAAAAAAATTTTTAAACCTGAATATCCTAAAAATGAAATTAATGATAACAATAACGACTTCATTGTCTCACATACATTTACATACATATATTAATGAGAAAGTAAAGGAAGGCGCAATTGAAGACGAAGTTTAGCAAGCGCTTTACTACCTAAAGCTTCCTTTAGTTATAGACTTATGTATATATGACGTAAAAAATAAATGTACATCGAATTGAAATTAAGCATTGCTAAATATAACCATTATGAAACAAACAACAATTGTTATTATAATTTAATCCGTAAGTCATCAATTCCTGTATAAATTAATTACAATTGTAGAAGTTGAGTTGTTTGTGCTTGAGTTTGTTGGGTTAATTGTTCTGTTTTGATTACTGTTGTTTGTTAGAAAGATTAAATCTGTATATATTCTCCTCTCGTTTTGGTGCAATTAAAATGACAATATGATTTTCATTATTTGTATGTTTAATTAGTGCTGTAGTTTCTGTTTTGTATATTTGCGTGCTTGATCTTTTCTCTGAATTTTTTGTAATATATTATTCATCAGAATGTTTGCAAAGTTTTCTATAAACTACATAACAGTTTCTCGATTGAGTTGTTTCACTTTTTAATTTGTTTGATCTGATTTTGCGTAGAGTGATGAACTACTTCGATTTTATGTGGATTTTAAACATGTGATATTTTTTCAAATTCTTGTGGAATATTAGGTATTTTATCAGTTATCTTCTTAATGATATCGGTTTTTGAACATGAATATTTTATTGTAGACGTGAGTATTGTTGATAAAAAATTAATAGGTGTAAATTCTGTATAGGAAAAATACATATATATATATATATATATATATATATATATATATATATATATATATATATATATATATATATATATATATATATATATATATATATATATATATATATATATATCCATAATATCTGTTTATATATACATGCGCAATATTTGTGCGACTGCTTCACTCAAGTCTTAACTATATCGAAATAATTTTGAAAAAAGTTAGAAAATATAAAAGACTTGAATAAAATCAAAGATTTCAATTGTTCTGTGATTGTGCAATATGCTATTATACAATAAAATAAATAGTTTGAGAGGTATCAATATATTTTGAATTGAAGAGCTGGAGTAAACAATGAGCATATATTTGGTTTATATCTATTTTCAACTCGGTGTATATAAATGGGTGGTACAAAATATATATATATATATAAATATATAAATATATATATATAAATATATATATATATATATATATATATATATATATATATATATATATATATATATATATATATATATATAAATATATATATATATATATATATATATATATATATATATATATATATATGTATATATATATATAAATATATATATATATATATATATATATATATATATATATATATATATATATACATACATATATATATATATATATATATATATATATATATATATTTATATATATATATATATATATATATATATATATATATATACTATATTATAATATAATAACTCTTTCATGATCCCTATGAATGTTTACAAAACGTTGAGCTTATCCTCCATACCTAAGCTGCAAAATCAGAAAGCATAACCTGAATAATTCACGACCTCATTCTCATATAGCGCTGATTACCTTCGTCAAATCTCATCTCTAATGACATTCCTGGGATTATTTCCCTTTCGCGTATGTAGAAAGGACTTAACTCTTCGTTGCAACGGCGTCTTTGATGTGGTCCCTTGTATGAAACCGGACAGTTTTGGTGCTCCATATGCTGAAGTGTACTCACAAACGGAATTACTGCACAATGTCAAGTTTCATTACGCACATCCCTTTCTGAATATTTGATACTCAAACCCTCCATCTTGATTATTTGAGCAATAGAAATATATCTTGAAAGAGTAATACAAAGTTCTACTACCTGGAACTCGAATAACTATACGAACCTCTCTTGTCATATTCGATTCATTTCGAAAAACATTGATATTATTCACAGAATATGAAATAGATATTTTCATTTCATAAAAATGCTGAATTGGCGTTGAATGTATTTCACTTTATTTTGTTTCAAATCGAAAAATTTGAATTACTCTTTTCTCTATTGTATTGTTATTTACTTTTCTTCCATTAGCAATAATAGTAGGAAATACAATTACAATTTCAATTGCACCAACATTTTAGAAATATGAAAAGATCAAAATGTACAATATATACAGATTTAATTCATCTAACAAACAATATTAATCAAAATATAAGAATTAATCCGACAAACTAGTACAAATTATTCGGATATATCCATTCAAATAACTACCGCTTTCTCTAGTAGCACACTTTCAAATACAGATTTCATTTTTTTAACCCATCTAAAATTTCAGAATAACCAATAACTTCAAGGTTCAATTTTTTCTAGAAATTTTGAACATTGTCGAAATTTCATGAGATTAAAAAAAAATTTCTGAAGTTGAATAATTATGAACACGCACATCACGTGGGTAAGGGTTTCCTTTACCATATAATATTGACACAACTGATTGCTGGTATTATACTAAATAGCACGTAATTAGTACCAAAAAAAGGTCACAACCGCAACGAAGTTTTAAGAAACATAGTTGTCTATTTTGTGATTTGAATGCCAAATTGATTTATTTTGAACGTTTTGAGAAAGTCACAAATTTCGTTACAAAACTTCAACTGTAATAAGGCGGTTTTCTAATTCAAATAACATTATTATGCTTAGACATAGGCCAGGCGGCAGGGCGATAAAATCATTTAGAAATGTAAAAAGATATTAGCAAAGATTTTATTCTTTTGAATGGTTCATTAGGGTATGATTAGCAAGAGTCTATGTTTTCCCTACACCCCCGACTCCCGCCCCGGTCACCGTGAGGCTGCAAAGGTAGGTAAACATTTTTAGTTTTTCGGTAATATCTCGTGTTCTCTTTGTCGTACGGCCAAAATGATCGAATATGAAATCAAAGGTGATGAAGTTCTGTACAAAAAATTTACGTATCATTTTTTCATGGGACTTGTTGTTTCGAAGCAGTAGCCGCGCGAAGATGTGCAATTTTTGACAAATGCAGTAAATATCGATTTTTGATCACCAAATTCCACTCTTCTCCCGTTCTGGCGACGTCGACAATTTGTTCTCTTATATTTTATGACTATGTATAAGTAATTCTAATTCATCATTGATAATGAGTATATTTTGTTTCGTCTGTAATTTATGAGCTTTTGTTTAAAAATTTATTTAGTAAATAAAACAGCTGTTTGGTTCCAAGAATACGGAAAGGGTATCAGGTATGAATCCGGTCCCTTGTAGGGAAGGTGCGTCACGAATTTACTCGACAAAGTCGTTCAAACATTAGGAAGAAGTTGTAGAACACATAATTTCTTCACGCCTTCTGTGGGTGCGACACAACCTCGGCATTTTTCAGGCAGGGGAAACAGAAATTCGTCACACTATTAGAAAAAAAATGTGAATGTACGAAGAACCGTTGGAATCTTTAAAGGCCCAAAAAAAATGCTCCACTGGATCTAATTGAAGCAGCCGGCAAATCTGTCATTAAAGCATTCTATGGAGCGAGCGGTGACACATCGTTGAATTACTGCAGGTTCCAGTGCTTCACAAAAACAATATCTAAGAGTGCTTGCTATCTTACATCTTTACCACCAATCGAAGCAGCAGCACGTCAGCATTCCTTCAGAACCTACCATCAGGTTCAAGAGTGGTACGGAAACAAGAACAGTCCGCAAGATTGGGGCTGGAAAAACACGAGAAATGGACTGGCACCTATTGCTACATTGATAAACGCTGCCCCGCAGGAGCTTCTCAGCACGATAACTTGTGTTGACGTTGATGACGAGATCGACGTGCAGTTCGAGCATTTAGCTGCACAATATGTTTACGTGATTCTGAGAGTGTGTCATGTTTGATCGACAGTAGGGTTGAAGAAACCATCGACTTCGGGTAAAATACCAACTCAGGACGAACCTTTTACCCTAGAACGTAGTACTTTGACAAAAAAAAACGATTAAATTAATATCACTGACCCGCTACAGAAATGTATTTATTGATAGCCACAATAAATCGAACTATTTGCAATTTTAACCAAAATTCTACATTTTTTATGAAAACTTATGTAATATGTGCTTATTCATATTGTCAACAGTCAACAGAACGGAAGAAGAGTGTAATTTGGTAAGCAAAAATTGATATTTATTGCATTTTTGTCAAAAATTGAACAACTTCGTGCGACTACTGCTTCGAAACCATAAGTCCCATGAAAAAATGATACATATCTTTTTTGTACAGAATTTTATTACCTTCGATTCCATTTTCGATCACTTTGGCTGTACGACAAAGAGAACACGAGATATTACCAAAAGTTTCTACCTTTGCAGCCTCACGGAGACCGGGACGAGAGTCGGGGGTGTGAGGAAAACATAGATTCTTGCTAATCACACCCTAATGAACAATTTAAAATAATAACATCCATGCCAAAAAAATTTTATGGTCTTTATTACCTGCCTCCTGGCCTAACATATATATATATATATATATATATATATATATATATATATATATATATATATATATATATATATATATATATATATATATATATATATGTATATATATATATATATATATTATATATGTATGTATATAATGTTCTTATAGGAGTTGGTTGTTTCACATTTTTCACGAAAATAATAGACTATTGCATTCTATCGAAAGTTAATAGTGCGGAAATTATTTTTATGTATATTTTAGACCTTCTGGGCCACGATTCTTTCATGTACGTGAATCCTGTTAATATTAAGGAGGTGATGCTATTTTGGGATTTGAAATGTTTTCTCACAGCCGTAATTTATAATTATAAATTTCATGCGTTCTTGCAAGTATGCAAGCTTCATGTATATCGTCCCACATGTATGTCCCACCCCCGAATTAATACAGGGGGGTTAGGAATTTGTATGTAAAACGATCAAAGACTAAGTGAAATTACAACCTGACTGACGGCGCTCTGATTCTCCCACGTTTTTTTCTACTTCAGATATCTTCATTTAATAAAGTTCGCAAATGATTTCGACAAATTTATCATTGCTCGAATTACTGTTTCTTCATTATTAATAGTTTTAATATTAACTCGTTTAAATTCTCAAAGGGAGAGAGGAAGTCCGTAATTCAGAATGATTTTCGCAATAGATCTGGTTATTTATGACTATGTAATTTTTATCCATCCAATTACCTTCCTATTGCCATCTAGCAATTTCGGCATAATATTTCACGGGATTGAGGAACATAAAGGAGCTCGAGGAAAGGATCACGCGGTTTGATTTGTTGGTCCCGTTAATTGAAACTCAGAGAGGCAATTACACGGGCGACTATGACCTAGCTCCGTCAAACCTTCTGCCCTCAAGCGTTTCTCTCTTTCTCCCACCACCTGAATTGATCTAATCTGCATTCACTCTCAAATTCTAAAATAATCCTGGAAAAAATTTATTTACGAGGAAAGTTATACTTCAGATTATAAAATTAACTTCTTTTCGTACAGGTGTGTAATTTGAAACTTCAGGCAATGAAAACCAAATTATGAACAAGTGACACAATTATGACAAATATAATCCCAGAATATATCGAAAATCATCATGTGAAAGAATATAAAAGAGAACAATAAAAACCACAATCAGATTTTTTTAATGTTTATATGAATTCAATTATCTTGATTATTAATTGAAATCTTCTCCAGAGAAAAAATCAATTCAAACATTAAATAAAAATTTAATTATCAAAGTGAAGAATGATCTGGAGAATTTTGTAATAAGAGGTATTTGATTGATTCAAATAATGTTTCAAATATTTTGGTGTTTCATAATAAATTGCCTTTTATATTGAACTGAGCGCTTGAATGTGAAAATTTTCTACATCTTGTGAAGTTTGATGATTGATCACCGATATAACCTCATTATGTTGCCCATAACATCTGAAATACATATATTTCAAAAACTTTCTGTGAACAGCCTCCAAGTCTACCACAGAATTATTGTACAGAGGAGACCAGATTACAGAGGCATATTATAGCTTACTACGAATAATAGAATAGTATAACGTTTTCATCGTGCCGAGGTTAACAAAGTTGTTCCACTTTCTGACAAAATAACCCAGCGTTCTAGTTGTAGATGCCGTGATACGACTTATGTGCTCTGAAAAGAACAGCTTATAGTCAAAAACAACCCCTAGATCCTTCAACTCAACGCATCTATCTAGAATCTGACCATCCAATGTATAGCCGTGGTGAATCGGAGTCAATCTACGAGAAAACGACAGAACTTTACTTTTACTGACATTAAGTTTCAGTCCGTTGTTGGAACACCATAAATTGACCGTATCCGAAGATACTTGTAATCTAGCACAATCATGACGATCATCAATAACAGCGAATATTTTCAAATCATCAGCAAAGAGCAGATGCATACAGTCAAGTTGTAGAGACAGATCGTTAATGTATATAAGAAACAATAAAGGTCCTAAATTGGACCCCTGTGGCACACCGGATGCCGTGATACGTGAAGAGAAAACTTTGTATCCTTTTTTGATAATTTTGCGTGCACAGAGCAATGTGATGTTTGGAATAGTTAAAGTTTGTATAGTTAACTCATATGAAATATGTGTTACAAATACATTAATTCATTAATTATTATTTGTACATGCGCGTAACTCACCTAATTGCAAGAACCGAGAAGAGGAGAAAATCGGCAGGAATCGTCTCTATTTTGGATGGCCCAAAGCTGGATTTATGGCAATGCGTAGGTCCCATTCCGATCAGCCAAACAGTTTTCCAGAATCGAGCATTTTGCCGGTGCAGCCAAAAATTACGCAACACTGAGTTGCGTACGACCATCAAGAATTCATTTTCGTGGCCGTAGAGGGTACCTTTCGTGATCGCGGGGTCGCTATTTCTTGGAAATACTCGCCCTTATTCAAAACTATATGCAATGATCATAAAGATATACTCTTTGACAGAAGAACCTCAATAAAATGCAAACTTGAATGCAAATTTAATGAATAGCGGCCGATTTTCGACAACTCTGCTACTATGTGCAGTTTTTATTATAATAATAAATAACATATAATTCACAAATCATTAAAATAGTTAATTTCGTAAAATATTTATGTAAGTATAAAATTGTTGATAAAATTCTCAAAATTGAACTATAAATACATTTTCGTTACTTATGTAATAATTAAGTTTACTAAAACTACATATGATTGATATTAGTCACACAAGTTTTCTACAAAACTAGTCTAAATATACTATGAGATAGTTTGGTATCAACCTACTCTGGACTCATATCATTACAAGTGACAAGTACACTTGTAATCGCTAATACTGTCGTTAAAGTTTGTTACGTCGTTGATATACTCAGGGTATAGTGGGAAAAAGTAAATAGACATAAAATAATCGCGCGCGCTCGCACATACACACACAAATATATATATATATATATATATATATATATATATATATATATATATATATATATATATATATATATACATATATATATATATATATATATATATATATATATATATATACATATATATATATATATATATATATATATATATATATATATATATATATATATATATATATATATATATACAAGGTGTCCCATAAATCAACGTCAAGCCGAAAACTGGCAATAGGCAAAGTCGTGACAGTTATTAGAAAAATATTTAAAAAAATCTTGGTCATCTACTTTTCAAATTTTATGGATTCAAAAATAAATTTCAAAAAGTGACACCTTCTGACGATCTTTCAAGTCCTGTGACTACAAATATTAACTTTTCGTCAGTTTTTTTTCTGTGACGTTACCATGAATAACCCTTCTGTAAATTACAGTCAAAAGTTGAAACATAACTACCTCAGTTTTAAATAAAATGTTAGATTTTTGCCCAACATTGAATTCAAAATTATTACATCACCCAACTTTAACCGCTTGTAGTGTAAAAAAAATGTACTACACTATTTTGGCAAGTAACTTTAAAAGATGGCGCGTTAAGTCTGGATTCCAAAATGGTATGCCTCTTACTAACTGATACTTCTTAGCTGAGGAAAAAAAGTTATTCTTTAGTTTTAGGTGCCTTTGAAATAAAATTCAGTTGTTGGATTTCTTTAGTTATAATTTTTATTAAATCAGATTTACCAAGTTTATATTAGATGTTGGAACTGTTTACCTTCAAGCAATGCAGGCTCTACATTTCTTTAAAAATGATCGCGTAATAAGACGGGCGTATCGTCTCAAGTTGATGTATTCAGCGGCTTCTGCAATTCATTGGCGCAGCTCTTCTTAATTTTAAATTAGTTCAGAGTACACGATATCCTACATTGTACCCCAGTAAAAGAAATCTATGGGGTTTAAATCGAGTGAACGTGCAGGCCACTCCTCTCGGTGCTTCTGCAACATCGTTTGGCAAAATTGCACTGTCTCTAGGTAGCAGACTTTGTACTCGTCGTACCTGCATAGTATGGGTGAAACTCGTTTTTTTTTTAATAGACTATGCAGTACTTTTGGGGGGGCTCCTATGCTCTATTGAATTCCATGTCCTGGGGTACTTGGGTCTTCTTCAACTGCTTGCGGGACTTTGGCCTCGTAGGGCATTGCGGGTCTTCCCTCGCTAACCATTTGACTAGGGAATCGACCCTCTGATAATGACCGATGCACATTAATAAATACTCGATGATCGGGATAACGCTCAGCATTTGGGCATCTCTCACGATACATTCTTGCTGCAGCATTGGCGTTGCATAAGCATTGTCCATAAATGAGATGCATGTTGGCGTATTCCTGTGCGGTGTATCGAGATGGCATGATAACAGACTACACAAAACACGGGATTACGATTAAAACAAGTCCGGGGTCGTCAGAAACAGTGCAGAGAAATTCAAAGCACAATGCAAATCAAGTCCAATAAACAAAGCCACAGTTGTAAGTACGAAGTCAATACAAATACTGAAGTATTGCACAATTTACCTAACGCATCCCTCTTTCGCCAGAGTGGCGTCTCCATCTGTCAGACGAAATGATGGGTCAATCCGTCTCGCTCTTAGATAAAAGTAGCGTCACTATCTATCTCGCTCACCTTTAAAAAAGTAGCGTCACCATCTGTCTCGCTCGCACTAGTCAAAAAACGTCACTCTTCGTCTCAAACGAACTTGTATTAAATCCGGCTTCATTAAAAAAAAAGTTTTTTCTCAATTAAGAAGAAGCAATTAGTAAGTGGCATACCATTTTGGAATCCAGACTTAACGCGCCATCTTTTAAAGTTACTTGCCAAAAAAGTGTAGTACATTTTTTTCACAATACACGCGGTTAAAGTTGGGTGATGTAATAATTTTGAATTCAATGTTGGGCAAAAATCTGACATTTTATTTAAAACTGAGGTAGTTATGTTTCAACTTTTAACTGTAATTTACAGAAGCGTTATTCATGGTAACGTCACAGAAAACAAACTGACGAAAAGTTAATATTTGTAGTCACAGGACTTGAAAGATCATCACAAGGTGTCACTTTT
The DNA here is from genome assembly GCA_030704885.1 of Cynegetis impunctata. Taxonomy (NCBI): domain Eukaryota; kingdom Metazoa; phylum Arthropoda; class Insecta; order Coleoptera; family Coccinellidae; genus Cynegetis; species Cynegetis impunctata. The sequence continues at coordinate 209,014 of JARQZK010002957.1, read as the reverse complement.
TGAGATTTATTTTTGAATCCATAAAATTTGAAAAGTACATGACCAAGATTGTTTTAAATATTTTTCTAGTAACTGTCACGACCTGGCCTATTGCCAGTTTTCGGCTTGACGTTGATTTATGGGACACCCTATATATATATATATATATATATATATATATATATATATAAATATAAATATATATATAAATATAAATTGATATATCTATATATAAGAATGTTTATAAATATATATATATATATATATATATATATATATATAAATATACTTACAGGGATATATTCACCTTGAATGAAGTCTTCGTGTATCTCATAAAATTAGCATATTTAGACTTTGTTAAGCAGATTCATATATTTAACTGAGATTTTCGATTCTGTCAATGTGAATCTTGAAAAACATAAGTGTTACTTGAAAAAAGACAGAAAAGTTACTTTAGTTTCCACATTACACACCACAGCACAAGATTATGGGACAATGAGTCACGTTTAATAGATATCACGCGATAACGAAGATATTCCCATTTCACCATAACGTTTGCAGGTTGAACTTCGTGTTAAAAGGATATGAGCACTTCGAGAAACAAATAATGCGAACAATTTACACAAAAGAAGATGTCCGGCGACCTGAACCTCCCCCACGGGTCTCGTAAGTTCCTATACACTACAATAATCGAGAGGAGGTTTTGTCTAGGTCTGAATTAAAGGACGTTGGTCTCTATTTTACTGCAGGTCGGATATTGGACGAGCCACACGTCTCATAACTCGACCATGTTCTTACCTGGAGGTTTCATCACGATAACTTTGTATTAGGGACTTCGGGGCAAAGCCTACCCCGAAAGTATTAAACGATATATTGTTTCGATTTGTGTTGGAAAACTGGAGGGGCATAATGTGGAAAAAGGGTCAATAAGAGATTGGACCCTGTTTGATACGCGACGTTTCGCGAATGTTTGGAAATATTTTCGGAAAATACCTATGCATTAGGTCCAATGTTCAGGCTTAGTCATTACCAAATAATATCCTAAGAAATAAATTATCAGCAGAGAAAATGATATATACAGTATCCTCCACAATGTTGGAACCATAAGGAAAACTTTTTAATTAATAGTTACTCAAAATATTTCATTCTACATAATAGTTAGTACATTCAATTAGATTAAATAGCTGTTTTTATCACGACAATATTCTTATCTCAATATATAGTAAAGTGACATTACTATGCAAGATTTCGAAAATTGTTAGTGGTAAAAGTTCTTTGAAATTAAAATATATCATCAGTTTTCCAGTTCAGTTATCTCGCCTCGACGTTATTGGGTGGTATATGTGGACTCTAGATCAAACGTCCGCGCTCATCGAAAAATGTAATGTTGGTTCAAGTTGGAATAAAGTACTGGTATAGTTCCGTAAATTGAGGTGGAGCGTATGGCTTTGTTTATATTTTCAAACTTTTGTTTTATAGTAACTAATTCACAATTATATATGATCATATATTCATGTGTGAAAATAAAAATTAGAAAAATACGATTCTTTCTTGAATTCTTGAGGGGGGGGGGCGGAGTCCCAGAGTCCTCCCTCACCAGCCGCCACTGTACGTATATATACATATATATATATATATATATATATATATATATATATATATATATATATATATATATATTTATTTATATATATATATATATATATATATATATATATATATATACATATATATATATATATATATATTTATATATATTGCGTAGAGCGATGATAATTATTTTTAGTAACATGCTGTTAACATTTCGTTACAAGATTGCTTACTGTGTAAAATCATTTTTGTAACTTTTGAATCGTTAAAGATCTGTAACAAATTTTGTATCAAAATTTAACAGTTTTTCAATAAACTCATATTTTTGATCTCCCGAATCTAGCTGTTGCGCCAGTTACTAACTACGTGCTATTCTGCCTTATATCAGTAGTCAGGAATGCTAAGATTAGCTGGTAAGAGAACCACAGAAATCCTTTCTCTGTAAATTCCCCGTTCCTATTTATTACATCTATAGATTTGTTTCTAAAAAGTAATTTCTCCTAACTTCGACAGTAAAATAACACCTATTCCAGAAAAATTATTGTAGTGAATGACGGTTTTTTTATGAAGTAAAGATGATAATGTTGTTGAAATATTTTTTTAGAAAGTTTGTGGATTTATTGCGTGTTGTTCCCTTTTTTTGTATTAAAAATGGTGGAGAATCAAGAGATTATGTGAATTAGTGAAACTGAAGATAAGTGATCTAGGGGTATGGTTTACGCTGTATCGTTTGGGATACTGATATTCGTGGGTTCGATATCCACCTTGGATGTTGTGCAGGTGTTTGAAATTCACTATTTTTTTTAAATAATATTGATGAAGAAGATAGTTTCAGTTAACAGAGCCAATATTTGAAGGAGTTTGTGTGAGAAGTCTCACAGTATAGTTACACACTCACAGTAGATACATTCTCAAAGTAAATTGATTTGCAAACAAAAATATTGCTTCCGTAAAAAACTTAAAAAGTCTCCATACTCAGAATTTCTTCAATACTAAACTTGGACCATAGTTTTTAAAGGTCTCTATTTAATTGGTAACCGATTTCAACAGTTTTTAGGCATATTTCCCTCGAAAATAATAGGGTGTAATAGCACTGTATCGAATATCAAAAGTGAGGTGCTGGTATAGTTCTCAAATCTGTTTTATACCTTCTGGACAACAGGTTATTTTGATATGTATGATATATTTATGTTTTTTCATACTAAAACAATGGTTAGTAATAACAATTTACATATTTATTAAATGAAATAACGCATGACGCACGTTTCGGTTAAACTTCACCTTCTTCAGATGATATACCAACTATAACTCCATAGTTAGTTTGCCTTTTGCATTTGAAGTTTTACCGAAACGTGCGTCATGCGTTATTTTATTCAATAAAAGTGAAACTTGTTATTATATTAAAACAATGGTTAAAAATAACAATTTACACTTTTATTATAAGAAATAACGCATGACGCACGTTTCGGTGGAACTTCACCTTCTTCAGATGCTAATGGCAAACTAACTATGATTTTCTGTTATATCGAAAACAAGAAATGACAAATTATGTAGAAGGGGTAAATACAAAGATGGTTACAAATAATTATTAGAAAAGGAAAAACCAATTCTGAACTGCTAGTCAGGTAGTTCGGTAATTTTGAAAAGATTAAGAAGGGGGCTTGAAGTATGATCGATTTGGCTATTCAATAGGAGACCGGAATGCTTGTATTTATTTATCTGTAATGATTCTAAAAAATTAAGTTCAATTCCTTTACTTTCAGTATTTAATATTTTAAAATCGAAATTGAATGTGTGATTTTCTTGGATTAAATGGTTTGCATAATGTGAATCCGACTTCTGATTAACAAAGCTACGTTTGTGTTCTGAAATTCTAGTTTGAAAACTTCTGAAAGTTCTACCAATGTAAAACTTATCACAATCGCCACAATTAATTTTATAAACTCCCGATTTATTATCTTTATGAACTTTGGATTTATTATTTTTTATATGATTTCCTAAATTATTACCGGTACGATAAGCAATGTTAATGTTGTGCTTAGATAAGAGAGATTTAAGTTTTTTACTTGAATTTCCGATGAAAGTGAGGCTGTTGTATTTGATATTATTTTTAGTAAGGGGGTACACCTGGTTAATCGCATTTTTGAAAAACTTTTTATCTATCATATTCTCTATAATATTGGGATCATAATTATTATTTACGGCAATTTGTTTAATTATATTTTTCTCGATGTTAAAATTGGCATTTGAAAGTGGAATATTTACTAAACGATGTACCATACTATTGATACATAACATACATCTTTGTATTTACCCCTTCTACATAATTTGTCATTTCTTGTTTTCGATATAACAGAAAATCATAGTTAGTTTGCCATTAGCATCTGAAGAAGGTGAAGTTCCACCGAAACGTGCGTCATGCGTTATTTCTTATAATAAAAGTGTAAATTGTTATTTTTAACCATTGTTTTAATATGTTTATTAATTTACACCAAGTATCGGCCCAATCAATCCAAAACTTGTTATTATATTAACCATTGTTTTAATATGTTCATTCATTTACACCATGTTTTGGCCCAATCAATCCAATATTTATGTTTTTTCCTGTTACATATTGGCATCTGCATCAGACCAAATTAACTGAAATTTGAAATCTAGGGTTTGTTGGAAGTAGAACGGAACTATTAAAATTAGCTCAAAATTTTAATTTAAAGCAAAACATTTGAGAATTAATATCCAAATACCGTATTCGAAATTCAACCTTCTTTTCGAAAGTTATATGGAGTTACAGAACAGTTTTTTGCATCCTTAAAACCCCTGAACGTTGACTTGGAGGGTTGAAATTTTGATACTGGATTTAACTGACGTTAGAAAAGGATCGTTTTTCATCTTTACCGCAAATATTCTCATAAGGAGATTTCAGGTTTTCTTGGTTTTTGGGTCTTTACGCGCCTCCAAGGCTCTTCCAGATATAAAAAACTGTATTAGTTGGTTTCAACTGATTGTCTCAACCGCCAATTTAATATAGTGATTGCATGTTTTTTCCGTTTTACTCTCCACCACAGCCCCCTCCAAATTGAAATTGAAAAAAACAAAAAAAATACGATTTTAGCGGCAGAATGCTGATAACGCTTTTTTTCTCATCAGAAGTAAATAATAATATTCGTGTTAGTTGAACACTTATTAGGGATTATCATATTCTCTAAAGTGATATTAACTTGAAGAGTATTTCGTGAGAATAGTAATCGAAAATCTATGTCCCTCACGGCGCACCAGCTTTTATACCCCACACCCTATTTCACTCCACGTGAATTTTTCACACATTAATTACAATTCATTACACCTACTCCCAAATTTATTACAGTTGCAGAACTCAAGTTATGAGGTTGTGGTGTAGAAATAATCTCAAGCTGCACCACACTCATACCATATTAATTAATTTTGATTCAGAACTTTTCTGTAATTAATTACAATTAACTAAAATTAATTACAACTAAGAACAAGTATTTCTGGCCTCATTACAATTCCACAATTCCGAAAAACAAGTAGCGCATCGAAAAATTATGACAATAGCAAATAAATATAAGGATATTCTTACAACATCCCACTCAGATTTATGGATACAAAAAATGGTCAGCAGGTTTAAGAAAATAATAACAGAGAAGCTGCAAGTGAGTGGATTAGTGTAATAATTGATAAGAATTTTCACGAGACAAAAAACAATATAATTATCAAAAATAAAATAGAAATACAGGGTTTTCAATTCATTAAAATAGCCCACTCGATTTTGTCGATACAAAAAAGGGTCACCAGGATTAAGAAAATGATAAAAAAAGAAGCTACAGGTGAGTGGGGTAGTGTAATAAATTGAAAACCCTGTATTTCTATCTTATTTTCGATAATTCTATAATTTTTTGTCTCGTGAAAATTCTTATCAATTATTACACTGCCCCACTCACTTGCAGCTTCTTTTTTATTATTTTCTTGATCGTGCTGACCTTTTTTTGTATCGATAAAACCGAGCGGGCTATTGTAATAAATTGAAAACTCTGTATTTCTATCTTATTTTCGATTATTCTATTGTTTTTTGTCTCGTGAAAATTTTTATCAATTGTTACACCACACCACTCGCTTGCAGCTTCTCTGTTATTATTTTCTTGATCTTGCTGACCATTTTTTGTATCCATAAAACCGAGTGGGCTATTGTAATAAATAAATATTCTTATATTTATTTGTTATTGTCATAATTTTTCGATGCGCTACCTATTTTTTGGAATTGTGGAATTGAAATGAGGCCAGAAATGGTTGCAATTGATTGCCATTAATTGTAATTATTAAGAGAAAAGTTCTGAATCAAAAATAATTAATATGGTATGAGTGTGGTGCAGCTTTAGACTAATTTTACACCACACCCTCATAACTTGAGTTCTGCAATTGCAATAAATTTGGGAATAAGTGTAATAAATTGTAATTAATGTGTAAAAAGTTCACGTGGAGTGAAATAAGGTGTGGGGCATAAAAGCTGGTGCACAGTGAGGGACATCGAAAATTTATCCAAAATATTTCCTGGATTTACACCAAATGGACGTTGGAAGTATATAAATTACTATGTGTGGGGCCATAGCAGAAGAAAATGAACTTCGAATCGATGCGTATATTTCACTGTAGTAAAATATAAGTTATCCTTTCATAAGATGAACTTTCAGCTTGAAAAATATCTCTATAAATCATTAAGTAATAATAATGTCAGCAAGTATCTATATATTTCGCTGATATATGATTGGAACGAAGTCCATAAGATGTTGAAGAAGTTACCGGTCATCAGTTTCCGACTGTGACTTTCGTCTTCATAAATATGCTACGGAGTGCCTCCTATCTTTTAGAAAATATTATATGAATGGAAGGAATAAGTATCCGCCTGCTCAGCTGAAAACAGAAACGACAATAGCAAAAACGAAAGAATGTGAAGGAAATTTATTTAGCTCATATCGGAAATAACGATGAGGAATATGTTTGAATAATTATATAAAATCGGCCACATAAATTATAAATAAATTTTCATATTACAATTGCAAATTCTAGAAAATAGTTTTTTTTAAATTTCATTTATATACAGAAGAGTCTCACAAAATTTGTTTTACACACAATAATCTTTCCGTAATCCCATACTGTTATTTTGATTTAACGGTATTCAGATGACAATTGAAAAGTCAGTGTTAACGGCCGCCGGCCGTTATAATTTTATAACGGCCAGCGGCCGTTAAGAAATCACGTGTTCAAATATTTATTTCGAAACACCATTCTGGTTACAATAACAATTATAATAAAACTAACTATTTATTTATTCGAAAAGTAATTTGACAATTGCTATTATTTAAAATGTCTATCTTATTGATTAGAGATTTACCATATATAGCAACAGTTTTTGAACTTGTTGTCGGTGAAGCCTCATCATTATGAAAAAGTTGTCTCGTTATCTTCATTCTCTTCGAAACTGAATTTTCAATATACGACTCCGCCACCGCAGAGGAGTCCCTACCTCCAAGTTCTTTTACCGATAGTAGATCGCCACCATTTTCTACAAGCATGGTAGCCGAGTATCTGCGAAACGAGTGCCCTTTGTAGAGCTGAGGGTTTTCTAATTTTAAGAATGCTGCAATTTTCTTTGGAACGCCTCCAATAGTACGAATGCCCACTACTTGTTTTACACATTTACCATTCCTATAACCAAAGAAAAATCGCCGATTTTCCAGATTCGAAGGTCGCAAATCTACGTATTTTTGGTATAAACCATAGGCATCAAAAGGAAGTCCTTCTTTGGGAATGACAAATACCCATTTCTTTTTGTTTTCAGTCATCCTCAATGTAACCAAAACTTTGGTACTGGTGCTTTCAAAATCATCCACACTCAGCTTCACAAGTTCTTCACGTCTACAGGGTTATATCCATCAGACTTTCATCTCAAGAATAAAAATAATTTTCCAAATCTGAAAATACATTTCTGTTGGTAATACTCTAATATGGTGCAAGATTTGAAATAACTAACCTTAAAATGTCAATGTTGTCATAAACTCTCAAAGCAAGTTTCAACATTGAAATCTTCGTCCACAGCGAGTTGGGAGAATAAACCAACGATTTTCCTTTCGCATAGGCTAATAAAACATCCTCATTAACCACCTTTACATTCTTGCTATTACGTCAATTTTCAAAATTTTCATATTGTTTTCTATACCGCTGTTGAGTTATTGCCGGCAGTAAATCAACACTCGCTGCACATGATTCTTCCAATATTTCAAAAGGAATTTCATTTTGTTCCTCAATTTCATCCATAGTCGTCGTTACAGCGAACTTGCGAACACAAAAAACTGACGTTGTTTATAAAATTACCAAACAGTTCCATGACAACAGAGTGCACGACGTTGGGATTTTTTTTCAGATTTACGAGGTACGGGGTTTGTTTTTTCTTCGGAATCAAAATGTAATCTTCCAACGGGATTACGAAAAATCTTTAACGACACACGGCCGATACGCAAATAACGGATTCGGTTAGTTATAATCCTCGGCTGCGCCTCGGATTACAATATCCAACCTCATCCGTTATTTGCTACATATTGGCCTTGTTACGTTTATAACTATAACATATCACTTATTGAATTCATATCATCAATGTTGAATATGCTCAGATTTTGTGAATTTTGTTGATAAGTATTGAAACACTGAAACTCAGTCTAAAGAATTTACGTTTATATATATATATATATATATATATATATATATATATATATATATATATATATATATATATATATATATATATATATATATATATATATATATATATATATATATATATATATATATATATATATATATATATATATACAGTGGCGGCTCGTGAGTTTTTCTTCAGGGAGGGAGGCGCACAAATAATATTGAGATATACATATTTGTGTTTCAATTCAAATATTGAAATATCGATACTTCCAACATCTGGATAGATCTGTTTTTGGTTTTAGGCTAAATCTAAGCCATTAGAGTATCTTTAAGAGATTTATAAATTTATCTGAATCAATAATTTTCTTATTATACCTTTCTACTCACCTACTTATCTTTTGAAGCTAAAATACATTCTTCTTTCTTTGTCCACTATGAACGACAAGATAAAATGTAATGTTTTTAAGCAGCCCAAAATGTCTAAATTCTCTTTTTTTTTTGAGAGTTTTCATGTTTTTTCATCTTGTCTACCAAATGTATGAGATCATGAACTTCTACCTCTGTCCAATTTTCATCGTCTCCAAATATTGAACAAACAGAACAAAATAAACATTCCTTTCATCATTTCCACATAACCACGGAGTCTTTTTGTAAATTTATTCATCAGATTTTCGCCTGAAGCCCGGTCTATTTTTATACCCTTTCTGTTATTCAAAATTGGCGTCGGACGTTACCTTTTGAATCCACTCTTTGCTAAAAACAACGTTTTTCAACTCACGCAAAAAATTATCTTTATAGAATCGGCAAAAGAACAAAACAATACAGCCCTCAAAACCATCCGCCTACGCACCAGGTAATCTTCATGCGGGTTGCGGGCCCAGACACGTTGAGTCCGTAGCAGTCTTCTCCGCCGACCCCGAATTAGTTCATCTCACCTTGCCCTTATTGGGTGATATGTGGACTCGTGGATCAAACGCCCGTGCTCATCGAAAAAATGCAATGTTGTTTGCAGTTGGATTTAAATACTGGTATAGTTTCGTAAATTACGGTGGAGCGTATGGATTTGTTTAGAGTTTTGGAATATGGCTATTTTTTCCATTTTTGTTATTAGTTAGCAGTTACTCAACTTGTCCGACGAGAACTTTTGGAACGTCTACTGCTAAATTTTTTTTGTGATCCTCTACTATTTCTTCGGGAGCCATATGAAGGTCACCATGAGGCTTGAAATTTATTATTTCGACTCTATTTATTATTTTAGTATTTTGTTGATCAGTACAAGTATTTATGTTCTGCCTACTATGATATAATATATGAATATATGAATATATATATATATATATATATATATATATATATATATATATATATATATATATATATATATATATAAATATATATAATTTTCTTTTCGCATATCAATGAGTAGGCAATATTGACCTAACCCACTTTCGTATTCTTCAAGAATAAAAACAAATGATTTTCTATGAAGAATCAGAAGATACAAACAGAAAAGAAATATAGTTCTTAATACACTCAAAGTTTCATCAAAAATATATCTCTCACTCCAAAAATTTCACTCCGAATATTTCCTTGAAATTTTAATCTCAACCTTTTTTTATTCCGTATTCTAACCCATATTACTGAATTTATTGTTCGCAAAATTACAAACAAAACAGCGCCACGATATAACTCGAAATCATAATTTCAGGTCGTGCCAAAAAATGACAACTTTTATTTACATCAAGGGAAATTCGAGAAAGATTTTCTGGAAGGAGACGCGCTGAGGCCAATTGTTTGCGAATTCTTACGAAACACAGGGCTTAATACATTTAAGAAATAAATAACCGGAGTGTATACGGGAAACAGGAAGATTCTGATTATTTATGATACATTTTTTCCTAATTTACATTTTTCTTAGCCCAAGACGTAGGCAACTGCCATTAAATTTTATTAACATTCACATTTTTCTCGAAAGAGACGAAGATAAAAGTATAATGGGACCGTGAAAATTAACACAATTAAATTTTGTTTTATGATTTAGAGGACATAGAATTGTATCTTGTATGAATTATTCTTGTGGTTTCCTTAATCCTTTTACCTCCTTTATATCAATTCGATTCAATTTGCTTTTATGATTTTCATTAATTGAAATCAAATAATAGAATGAAGAAACCACAAAAATAATTCATCCCCCCCCCCGGGAATTATAATAGTAACAAAAGAATTTGAGGAGTTAATGTTGTTTCTTACATAAATTTTACATCTTGATTTAACGAATTTTGTACAATAGTGCAATAGGTGAATATATGTTTTGTTTCATATACAACATATATGTAAGTTTATATTTCATAAATTCTTTAATTTCTTATTTAAATGTTACATTTTGATGCAGCCCCCCCCCCCGAAACTCAATCCTGGGTGCGCCCTTGTATATATATATATATATATATATATATATATATATATATATATATATATATATATTTATATATATATATATATATATATATATATATTATTATATATTTATATATATAAATATATATATTTATTTTTATATATATATATATATATATATATATACATTTATATATTTATATTCATATATATATATATATATATATATATATATATATATATATATATATATATATATATATATTAAATGGAAACTTCTTTTCGTTGGATACTGGTCGTTTAAAATATACGTTTCGAATGCTATGACATTCTTCTTCAATATTTAATTGATATAAAAATCCTTACAATCCCTTATTCTAAAACACAATGTTTAGTCTGTCTTAAGTCTGTCCTATCGTCATGTCAGCTGCCAATGTCATGTCAATTTCTCGGTTTTCAGCTTTGTGTCGTTCTTCTTCTTACGTTAGTTGTCATGTTATTAGTGGCAAGTAAACCTTACTCAACTGTTTGATGTCTAGTTTATCGTTAACTACTTTGTTCGTGTTCCAAAGTATGTGTACCATCTCCAGAAATTCTCTTTGTTTTTGTTTTTGTTCTGTGGTCAGTTTCTTCGCAGAATCGTAATCAGACTCATGGTTGTTTGACGTTCTGTGTTTCTTCAGTGCCGTTGTTGCGTTCTTGGTATATATGTGTACGTTCAGTCTGTCTTTCAATCACTGTGATGTCTGTCTTATGTACTGTATATCATAGTTCTTGCATGCAAGTATACTACATGAGATTTCTGTTGTTCTGGAGTAGACACTTTCTGCTGAA
>JARQZK010002957.1:110000-190000 GCA_030704885.1 Cynegetis impunctata | reverse complement strand
TCCCTAGTGGATACAAAGAAATTATGGTCACCTTTGAAAGCAGCATATTTAATTGTTTCATTGCAAATTAATTGAACGAATTCTTCTGAAGAAAAATGTTTGAATAAATCTATGGGTGCTAATTTGTCGTTCTTTATTTTATCTGCAATATTTGGCAGAGGACTTTTGGAAATTTTCAATTTTTCAGAAATCGGCTTCAGTAATTCTGTTTTCCACTTTCTATCTCTTTTTTTCACAGATTCCTTACGATCATTCTCGCTACTAGTTTTATGGCCATTATCATCAATCTTCATTTTTTTAGCTAAAAGAGATAGTGGTATATCGTCTTCATCCATGTAATTATTAGTGACTGTGGAACTGGAGCCTGGTTTATTCTCTATAATTTTCTCCTTATTTCCTTTCTGAATAGCATAAAGTTCAACTGGTTGTTTCAAAATACCCTTGCCTAAATCATTTATTTCGAATTCTTCCTCATCACTCTTACCGTCGTCCTTGTCGGTATCATGGCCATCATCTGGAGGTAATAAAACAAAGTCTTGGTGATCACATTCCCATAAGGAATCATAATTTTCATCATCATCAGATATTTCATTTATAAAATTGATCAGCTCTTCAGCGTCTCGTGGGTTATCAGGATTATATATTTTCTTCCTGGAACAACAGTATATGTATTAGTGCCTATAATATGATATTTCATATGCTGAAGAAATTTTCAAATATTTAATAGACGGCGAAAGAAAATTCAGTAGTTTTGTTGTATTCCTTTAAAAGAGAGTACTAGCAAAAAGATTTTCACCATGACTTGACAGAAAAGTGATTTTCAACAAAATAAAATAAAACATAACCTTACCTTAGCGGCATGACAGCTCAAAATCTTTCTATCCTGAATTTCAGCGGCAACTGTACAAATCTGTTCGGTAGTATGGTGAATCCAATTGGTCTCACACGCAGATACACTCACAAGGAATGTTAAAAATGAACTAAATCATCAATTTTCACAGACCGCTAGGCGTGTCACGACTTGACGTGGGTCAATGTTTTCTATATGAAATATCATATCATAGGCAGTATTGGGTTAATCTGCCACTATATGTATAATTTTAGTATTTGTTGACAAGTTGATTTTAGGCGTATGATTTTCCTCCATGGCCTACTCTTCATATACTGACTACATTGCACTTGCATATTATTACATTGGTTATTATTCACCCACTCGATTTTTTATTGAAGTTTTTGAAATAAGAATGTTATTTTTGAAAATCATAAAATTATTAAATTTCATCATTGATTTTTGGAAAAAATACAGATAAATGAAAATAAATACCGGTGTAATGGCGTCTTTTTGAATCATATGATAACTAAATTATCTTTCTTCGATATTTTAGGCTAGGAATAAGGTATCTAGATACGGTTTTTACTAGCCTATTTTGGCATCATCACAATACATTTTTATGGAAAAAAAATTATGTTATTGCATTTGATTTTTCGGAGAAATTAGCAATTTTCTGTTATTATATCAAGAAACGCTCTCTACCGGCATAACTAAAAATTTGGCAGACCACAGATAAAATGTTTTCGATGAAGCAATAAATGCTTTTCCCAACGAGATCAACTTTGTTGAAATCCGTTCAGTCGTTCAGGAGTTACAGCTGTTTATTCAAAAAAACATTGAATCACCCCCCACCACTTCATTTCAATAGATACGTCAAAAAGTGTCAAATGAAAATAACTCGAATAAAGCTCAGCTTTAAACAAAAAATATTTTTTTGGTATATTCGCTAGATGAATTTCAGAAAAAATTCACTTTAAAAGTTTCAGATGGCGGTTACGCCCCCTGGCGTCCATCTTATGAACCTGAAAATAATTTCCAGAATTTTCTGTTGGCCACTTCGGTTATAAAAATTTTTACCGTAAATTTCTACGACGTATAGTTTGTGAGATACAGCCGCGCGACTCTCTTAATCAGACACCCGGTACAACGAAGTCTACCAAACGGAGTGTTTTCTGTTTTTTTTACATCCTCAATTTTCTTGGTTTTGACTTTTTTAGCAAGTTCCGAATATATTTCATCCTTTAATCAGGAAGAACACTTACAAACGTAGAGCTATGGTGCCAGTTACATACCCCTTAACATAGTCTCTTGAAATTTCAGATAAAAAGACTACAATCTGTCATATTATCTCAAAAATGGCATGGGAGGAATTCCCAGTGCTCCATTTGATCAAGATGGTTCCAATTTAGATGAAGAAAACCCACAATCACGTGGCTTTATCAAAAGTTTTGATAAAGCCACGAATGTCGTGGCGAAACGTCAACTTTTTAATAAAATCGAGTTTTTTAAGATTCAAGAAGCCTGTTATTGCTAATGATTATCAAGAGATTAGAAATAGTTCACAAGCAACAACAATTCGAATAAATATATATATATATATATATATATATATATATATATATATATATATATATATATATATATATATATATATATATATATATATATTTCGAATACATGGCCTAGGACGGATATAAAACGGATATAAAAATACTTCCACATCTGACTGCTTTTCTTTCATACACTGCAATAGTATGTATTTGATGGGATAAAATTCGACTAAAATTTCACATGATTTCCGTAGAACAGTAATAACTATTTTCATAAAGTTGATGGAATCTGTCGTTACTACGTGATAGTTTAACATGATGAACAAAAAAAAATTTTGAATTCACTACGTTCATTACCACAAGAATACTTTGAAAACTATAACACTGCGATTGCAATTTCGGTCACTCGACCGTCATCGGGCAGATTGAGTTGAGAAGTTCTTAAAGTAAATAATTTTTTTTTAATTGAAGTTTGGTTTTTGCTCATAATAAATATTTTTCTCTTGTCATTTTATATTTCTAATTACCACCACGTTAGACGAATATTCTCTAAATTTCCGTTTCTCACTTGTTTATACAAAGAACTGTACATTAAAGAGACGGGACAGATGTCCAGTGCAGTGTGTGTATGGCACTAATTAATTCTCTTTAGTCAAGCCGTGATCCCTTTGTGGAGATGCTGAGTGACATTCGAGTAAGAAGGACGACTCCTTTCTTATCCTAATTAGTCCGAAGTCAAAGGGATTGAATACTCCACAGTCATGACACAAATACGTTGCAGGCAGTGTGAAAGGGAGTTATGACGAAAGAAACCGTTTATGTCAAACGCAAACGATCACTGAATTCTTAGTTTTCTGAGATATCGCGTAATTTAACTCGAATGAGTGAAAACGTACCTTCATTCGGTTTATTCATTTTTCATATTAACCTAACGAGGTATTGACTACGTCCTAGTAATTTATTACTCGTATTTTATTTATCCCATAAAATACATACGATTGCAGTGTATCGAAGAAAAGCAGTCAGATGAGGAAAAATTTTTCATCTAATATATATATATATATGAATAATATATATATATATATATATATATATATTTATATATATATATATATATATTTATATATATATATATAAATATATATATATATATATATATATATATATATATATATATATATATATATATATATATATTTATGTATATATATATATATATATATATATATATATATATATATGTAAATAAATAAATACATATATATATATATATAATTATATATATATAGGTATAGATGTATATATATAAATATATATATATATATATATATGAATCAGGGCCGGCCTAAGGCGAAAATTGCAAGTGTGCTAGACTCAAATTTTATGCCACTGCCGGGGAGTCTGGGGGGGTATGGAATGTTTTGAAATTTAAGGTCCAAAAACACAGTTTTTGTGCACTTTTGCGTCTTGTTGAACATTAAATTTATGTATGACAATTTGATTCTTTATTGATATGTTCAGTACTCTTCCTTGTACTATAACCACTATTATGTCAAATAAACTAATGAAAGCTTAACTCTAGGTAACGTTGCAATGATTTTTATGCTTATACTGCAATTACTCTGAGAATAAATACCTAGCTAATGGATATATATATATATATATATATATATATATATATATATATATATATATATATATATATATATATATATATATATATTTATATGTATGAAATTGAATTTTTGGTGCCAACCATCATATAAAGTCATGAAACTATGTTGGTCCCAGATCGAACTTTGCTAATCGCACCCAATTTAATAAGCAGGATTGCAAAGTGAAAAACTGCTAATAATCAAACATGAACTAACGTAGCTACACTAGTGAAAATAAGAGAATATAACCGAACAATTTGTCAATGGGAATGTCAGTAGAAATTCTGAAGAAGTTAAGGTAGGTACCATGATTTTCGGAGTCTTAAAAATTGAATTATTGAAACGAAGGAAGTACAAAAACCAAAGAGGACTGTTTATTGGAATAATTGTAAAACATGATGGAAAAAATTCCAAAACTAAAACTAAAACCATATTGAATGTAAATGAAATATAAAGGTAAGAAAAATAATGTGAAGAAAAACGAATTATTCAATCGACACATAAAAAAATTGAATAAAGTAAAATAAAACTAATTATTCAAAAAATGGAGACGAGCTTGTTCAATACTTTCATATTACTATGTAACTCATATCTTTGATATTGGAAATGTGATATGAAATTACCACTAACTTCACAAATGAGCGATGGATTAATGCTTTCATATATGGTGAGAACGCTTCATAGAAACGAAAAAAAAACTGTATCGCAGCGAGCTGCATTGGAAGAGCAGGCTTTCATAACGTATCCAGTTTAAAAAATATATTTTCAAATAAAAAAAATGCGCCCTCTGATGTGTAAACAATATTTATTTCCTCCCCGGGGGATCAACCCATTTCGTACCAAAACCAATCACATCCAAGGTATACGAAACTACGTACTCTATTTCTATAAAATTTGGCCCTTCATCGTGTGAACAAGATTAATTTCCTCCTCCAGGGGGTCAACCCTCCAACCAATTTATATCGAAATGAATAGCATTCAAGATATCGTACGAAACTACCTACCTACAAAGTTTCAACCCTATGGTACCAAAATTGCGCCTTCTATCGTGTAAACAAGATTTATTTCCCTGGGGTGCCAACCCCACAACCAATTCACATTAGAACCTATTCCATTCAATATATCATACGAAACTACCTACTCATAAACATTCAATCATATTGCTCCAAAATTACGCCCTTTATCATGTAAACAAGATTTATTTCTTCCCCCAGGGGGTCAACTCTCTAACCAATTCGAACCAAAACCAATCCTGTTCAAGATATCATACAAAACTACCTAGATACAAACTATCAATCCTATTGCTACAAAATTGCGACCTTTATCGTGTAAATAAGATTTATTTTCCCCCCAGGGGGGTCAAACTTCCAACCAATTCGAAACAAAAACAATCCCATCCAAGATATTATGCGAAACTACCTATTTACAGACTGTCAACCCTAATGCTTTAAAATTGCTCCCGTTATAGTGTAAAAAACGCAAAAATACACACACACACACACACACACACACACACACACACACACACACACACACACACACACATATATATATATATATATATATATATATATATATATATATATATATATATATATATATATATATATATATATATATATATATATATATATATATATATATAATCTCTTGATAATTATTATCAATAACAGGCTTGCTGAATCTTAAAAAACTCGATTTTATTAAAAAGTTGACTTTTCGCCACGACATTCGTGGCTTTTAGGAAAAGTTTTGATAAAGCCACGAATGTCGTGGCGAAACGTCAACTTTTTAATAAAATCGAGTATTTAAGATTCAACAAGCCTGTTATTGCTAATAATTATTCAAGAGATTAGAAATAGTTCACAGGCAACAACAATTCGAATAAATAATATATATATATATATATATATATATATATATATATATATATATATATATATAATATATAATTTTTTTAAAAAAAAATTTGTATATTATATGCCCCCAAAAGTCTTGTGTGTGCGGCTGCATTTTTCGCACACCCCTTAGGCCGCCCCTGATATATATATATATATATATATATATATATATATATATATATATATATATATATATATATATATATATATATATATATATATATTTATATATTTTTTTTTTTTTTCCCAGTACATCTCCAGCGGCTCCCATCGAGTCGAATGAGTTAAAATTTGGTACCTTGGATTTTGTTCGTTGCAGAACGAAACTGTCAAAATTTGGTCAAAATTTTCCAATCGCCGTCATATTTACATAGACATTCCTTGATTTTTTGAGATTTGCCAAACTCCACAGCTTCTGCAAATTGAGTAAGAGGTTTCAAACTTGATACGTAGATTGAATTAATGTTGCGAAAGTTTCTTTTGGTAGTTTCAACCATTTTCCTCAGTGGCGCTGCCTCACGTGGGGACTATTCCTTTCAAATCGCATCTCGACCTGGAAAGGAAAAGGAAAGGAAACACACGTGTTTCATTCCTCCCTGAAGTATGTGTCAGGGAGGCGGGCAGCTTGAGTTTGGGATTAACTCCTTCAGCCAGATCAGAGGATACACTTGTATATAAAAGTGCATTAAGGATAGGTGAGACAGGATATTTATGGTACATAGGAAGTGTAGGTAGGGTTCAGAGGATGAATACTGGCCCAGCATTCGCCTTATAAGTTTGCAAGCAGTGACTTACATCACCATGAGGAAACCTCTGAAAAAAACTCTTGGCAGACCAGTCGGCCCCGGGGTTTGAACCCGAGACCTCCCAAATACTAGCCAGCGTACTTAACGTACTCAACTAACTAGCTTGGTTCTCGACCTGTCTCGATATCAGTGCACGATGCACTTCGCGAAATTTTTATTTCACATTAGAGGATTGAAATTTGGTTCGTGGATTGAGTTAATGTTGAGGCACGTTCCTCCGTTAATTTCAACTTCTTTAATACAATAAATTATCGTCTACTTTCTAGTGGGTTTGCTATTCAAGTGTGTTTTTTTCGAAATATCGCATTTCGACGCGATGCATTTCACGCGAAGTATACAACTTTAGTGACGGCGCTTTGCTGCTCACGAGTTTTTTTCGTAGTATACCGAAAACATTTATTTTTGACCTGAGGATAATAATATGGTTCAAAAATATAAATTAAAGTAAAATACTTCCCTTTATTCAACTAAAATCGCCATATTTACTCGACATATATAATTCGGGTTATTAACCGATCATCAATAATTTTTAACAGTTTTGAAAATGCAACATTTATTCATATTACTGCTTGAATTTGAAAAAATATTCAAATTTGATTCACAGCTACCTAAACAACAAAACAAAAAAATCCATTTTCTATTGGTTTAAGCCTCAAAAAAGAGTACTACTATCTCATATTTTACACCTTAAGTCCATCCCTCATATTGCTATAGTAATATTTCAAAGTGAAATTTAGTCCTTTTTATTGTTGGAACTAATATATCGATTTTTTTGATAATGGTTTGAATTTTGACTAGTTTTTTGGTGCAAATATGATATTTCACTCTGTATATATGTCCATAATAACTATAAATATAATTTCATGACAGCAAATATCTGCTTTAATTAATAATTAATGCTAAACAATTGAATGATACAAATCTGTGAGTTAATATCACATAAATCATAATGTTACCTTAAAAGTGGATTTTTGTTTTGTTTTGTCACGTAAATGGCTGTCATTGCAAATCTGAGTATTGTTCTCAAATTTAAACAACTTCAAAATTTTTGTTTTAATAATGTCAAAAATAAGAGAAGTTTACTCTTGATCAAAATTTCTATTTTCCCATGTACACGGTTCAGAAATCTAGAATTTTGACTTCTGAAATCCAAGGATTACGGATATCCAAAGTTTTTTGATCATTAGGGATGGATTCGTTCCTGAACTTGGCCGACGTAATTTCTAAACCTTATAATATCTCTAGTCATCAATGCGGTTATATAAACAGATGGACTGTTGCATACTCAAAACAAGTAAAAAAGCTCTTGTTAATAAGTTAATACACCGAAACATATATGAGGAGTACATATAGCAATTTTGGTAGAAGCCAAGCGTCTTACTTCAGATGATTTATGTTTTTGAAAAAGATTCCACCAAATGTTGAGGTAGCATTCAATTGACATTAATAATATTGCGCTATTATAAATGTTGTTATTTTCTTTTAATCAGTGAGATATTTTCAGAGGAGCGAGTGTTTAGAGAGATCTTCTAAGTTCACAAATATTTATAATGAATAGGTGTGAACTGTTATAAAAATTGATTTCACACATTGTGATATAAAAAGAGAATCTTTCTTGTTAAGATGGAAAATATGATCATGATTAGCGATGGTTACCAATATTTTGATGTTTCATGGACTGCTTAAAATGTCATGAAATATACACAGTCTTAAAGATTGAATTTTCTATCTGAATTATTCGTTGAATGAAATTTAAAAACACATTCCGAAACAAATCGTTTCTTAATTTGAGGGGAGCATCGATTTATATTATTACTCATTTTGCAGTTGCTCTTTGTAGATTCAAGTATTTAAAATGGCACTATAGGACTTGAGAGAAATACATTTTACGAAAGCTCTTTCAATACTCAATCCGAATTCATACAGGAATTTTTTTGATTCGTTTCTATGAAATTTTTTTTTTTGAGTTTTTTGTAAAATCTTCGCCCAGTGATTACTTAAGAGTAAGTAATTAATACTTTTGAGTGAAAACATAAATATTATCAATAAGAATTCACATGAAATGCATTTCAAATATATACTAAACATAAGATGCATCAGAATCATATATGTGACCCCACAAAAATAATAGACTATTGAGGCGTATTGAAAATCAACAGTAAGATGCTGGAGTAGACTTTTTATCCATTTTTATATGTATATATATATATATATATATATATATATATATATATATATATATATATATATATATATATACATATATTTATATATTTAGTTCATGTTAAATATGATCTTCTGTGAGTTTCAACTCTTCTGCTCAACCGCGATACACTTCGCGGAGACTATTCCATTCGAATAGCATCCCGACCTGCATTCGCTAACGAATTTTATTGTTTATTTTTCATCAAAGTAGATTATTGTTTATGTTTGCTATCAAAGCGTCAATCTTCAGTACGCGTTGCAAGTTTTTTTTCAATAAAATAAGTTATTTTCTAATTTTTATTTAGTTTTCCTATTGAAGCGTGGTTTTTCAAACTATAATTCATTTCGTTTGAAACGAATCTCGTCGCGATGTGAAAAATAGGACCTTGGAGACGGAGCTCTGCAGTTCACTAGTTTTTTTCTTGATGAAAAGTATATAATAGCTAAGGTTTTTTCGACATTCATTGGTATTAAAGAAATGAATATTTTTGGCGGCTTTTCCACTCAAATGTATTTAAAATTATGAATTCTTCAGAAATTTGAAAGTATCATGCATATAATGAAGTTTGAACTCTCTCTATTGTTCTCAATGACTTTTTTTCGAAAAAGAATGCAATTCTATGATATAAATTATCAATACAAATATTTTTGAGTTGAATCAAAGTCCAATTTTCATCTCAAAGATAATAATTGAATTCAGGTCCAAGCGTCTCTTAGTTTTTGTATATAATATTGTTGATATTCCGTAGGACCCTTGATTCTGAATCAATGCATCTGCTTTTTAGGTGTACCCCTGAAATAACTCTCCACCTTAGGTGACCGTTGTTTTAATAATTTCCGTACGTTTCGAATAATAATTGGGCTGTGGCTAATCCTTATAACTGGCCCCTTGTTTCAGAAGAATGGCCTGGATTTGCAATGCGGAGGCTTTCCAGCATCACAAATCACCTTAACTGCCAACGTGTGTGCCCCAAACCTTCACTAATGCCTAGAATATCTCAGATTTAATTATGGCTCTTTATTACTATCGGTGCCACATTTTAATTTGTTATGGAAACAATTGAATGCGACACGGCAACAGGGGCAAAGGTTTTTTTTGGTATTCATCTGGTGGTTGGGAGCAGAATACAGATAGGCCAAGCAATAGGGCATCAAATGAGTGTTTTTTTGACATAAATTTTACCTGTTAACGGACTGTGCCGGCGTGTGCAGAGGAGTCGTGAGATCAATTGTGACATGTTTTGGACTCGCAAATATTAGCAGGGAATTTGTTATAAACATTTTTAACGAAAAAAAGGCACTTTTTTTAGTTTTTTGCGAATAACTCAACGAATAATGAAGCAATCTTGATGCTATCAATAGACAAAATGTAGGTAATAAAATATCGAACAAAACTAGACCTCGAGCGACCTGATCGGATGATTAAAACCCGAGAAAATCCCGGAAAAGTAGAAAATTCAACGTATTTCAAAAAATTCATAAGTTTGTTTCTTTTCATTTTTTAGGACTGAATCTTTGGGGAATTGTAGTAATGTTTATGCACTTTACGTGTGCAAAAATCGGACGCTGTGACTTAATTAGTTTTGTTGCAATTGCAATACAAACTTTTTAAGCGTTATTTTGCAATTCATAGTTGCGTCAGGGATTGTCCGATTTTGATTTTGAAAACGGTTTTAAAAAATATAGATTCCGTACAACAAATCGTATATTCTGGTTTTTCATCAAAATTATGGGAAGTACCTTTGAACAGCCGGGAAACTCGGCTGGAAACGGCTAAGCGCGCGGATCCGCTCGAGTGGTGGGGGAAGAAGGAGTTGAGGAGAGGCGCGTATAGAGATACGCCGCGGCGCGCTTGTAATTTTTACATTTGAATATTTCAGCAACCATGAAAGCTATCTTAATAATTTTTTTTTTAATTGGGGTCTAACGAACTCGAGGAAATTGATTATTTACTCAGAATTTATAAATAATCGAAAGTTAAGCGTACAAATTTCGAAATTTGAAATTATTTGAACTTTATTTTAATGATATGGGAATAAATGTCTTTATAAATGAACAAAAGTGATGCTTACAGGTATTTACATTCATTTACATTTATTTACATACATATTTACATATATATCATATATAAATATCATATATATTTACATAAATATCATACATATTTACATATTATATAATACAGGCATATCTATTTATAAAAATATTTACTTATTATATACAGATTTTTACAATTTTTTTTTCTTTCTACTAGACGGCAAAAATTCTATTTCCTCAATATTTTCACGCACATCGTCTAGCCCTAACTCACTGTAAATAAATGTAAATAAATGTAAATACCTGTAAACATCACTCTTGTTCATTTATAAAGACATTTATTCCCATATCATTAAAATAAAGTTCAAATAATTTCAAATTTCGAAATTAACTTTCAATTATTTATAAATTCTGAGTAAATAATCAATTTCCTCGAGTTCGTTAGACCCCAATTAAAAAAAAAATTATTAAGATAGCTTTCATGGTTGCTGAAATATTCAAATGTAAAAATTACAAGCGCGCCGCGGCGTATCTCTATACGCGCCTCTCCGCAACTCCTTCTTCCCCCACCACTCGAGCGGATCCGCGCGCTTAGCCGTTTCCAGCCGAGTTTCCCGGCTGTTCAAAGGTACTTCCCATAATTTTGATGAAAAACCAGAATATACGATTTGTTGTACGGAATCTATATTTTTTAAAACCGTTTTCAAAATTAGAATCGGACAATCCCTGACGCAACTATGAATTTTGCAAAATACCGCTTAAAAAGTTTGTATTGTAATTGCAACAAAACTAATTAAGTCACAGCGTCCGATTTTTGCACACGTAAAGTGCATAAACATTACTACAATTCCCCGAAGATTCAGTCCTAAAAAATGAAAAGAAACAAACTTATGAATTTTTTAAAAAACGTTGAATTTTCTACTTTTCCAGGATTTTCTCGGGTTTTAATCATCCGATCAGGTCGCTCGACGTCTAGTTTTGTTCGTAATTTTATTACCTACATTTTGTCTATTGATAGCATCAAGATTGCTTCATTATTCGTTGCGTTATTCGCAAAAAACTAAAAAAAGTGCCTTTTTTTCGTTAAAAATGTTTATAACAAATTCCCTGCTAATATTTGCGAGTCCAAAACATGTCACAATTGATCTCACGACTCCTCTGCACACGCCGGCACAGTCCGTTAACAGGTAAAATTTATGTCATGTTTAAATCCCTATTGCTTGGCCTAAGAGCATGCATGATATGGGCTGGCGTTGAAGGAAATTACCTTTATGCTTTATACAACGTCGTTACTGCTTCTTACTGCAGATTTTAGGATGAATATCATTTTGTGGAAACAAATATTTCTGATAAATTTAAATGTGATTAAGAAAACAAATTTCCAATATAATGAAAATATCAAGATTTATTACAAAATTTTCCATGGTAAACAAACTTGATATATTTTAATTAAAAATGTTTTATTCGTAGTTATTCATGATTTTGATAATAGTGATTGATTTAATGATAGGGTTGTCCAAGTGCGATTTTAACAGTTTTTCTTAGATCACTCACAGCATGGTAATATAGAACGTTTAATGCATTTCAGATGAAAACCTGAACATTTGGCTTCAATCTATTGACAAATTCAGATGCATAGGTGAGTCAGTTTGGTAGATATAAGTCCATTCTTTGAGTATTTTGAACTGTTACAATGGACTTCATACCAGGGGCGGTTGTTACAGTCATGAGGGTAGTAATAACACTAAACGATAATACAAAATTCAAACACTGAAATCAGTTTGATTCATTGAAAATACTCTGAAATGTACTTTTGACTAACGCAAACATATTTTAGCATATTTTAATCAGTCTTGTGATACTTTTTCAGAGGTAAAGTAAAATGAATCAACAAAAATAATGTTTCCCTTATATAGGTAATATTTCACCTAAATAGCTACTCAATCAAAGTCACTGAAGCAAAATAATCTGAAAATAGTACCTAATTAAATAAACTCATTCCATGAATTCATGAAGATGCATAGCTAATGCTGTATTCCTCTGCAACTCGTCTCAAAAAAGCTTTTAGTTTGACTTCATCTTAAGAGTTATCGGTAACTATAGGAGATAAAAAAAATGGAGCGCGCATTGTGAAATTATTTTTTCGAGACAAATTCACTGGAGAAAACCAAAATTTGATATCTTCTTTTGTTTTCGACTTATAAACAAAAGTTCTATTTTTCGACTTTTAGACAATCATGGTTATTTGTGAATTAACGAGGTAAAAACTTTTACATTCTTGAAGCAATTTTTTCTGTATAATCCAGCGGCGTAGAGAAAATCTTGAAAAAAAAATGCTATTTCGTGTTATGGCCTGAAAATGTATTTTTTTAAATATGAATCATAGATGGCTGTAGCTTGGTTGAAAAGAATTTTTTCTCGTTTCTAACGATGTATCACATTTGAGGTAAATCTCTTATAGCGAAAATAATATTTAACAACAAAATTTTTTGCGTTTTTTCGTATCTCGATAAGGCGGGTGTCATGTATGACAGTTTGTCCATTTCTTTCTTTCATAATATCAATTAACTGATTTTATCTTAAAAGATTGGAAAGTCGTACGAAAATTACGAGAAATATAATAAATTAGAAAGCTTTATTCAAAGTAATAACAATTTTGATATTGCATCTGAGATATATTTCAATCACTATCTAGAAGGAAGACAACCTAATGAAGGTATTTTCAAGAGATTAAAAGAAACAAGTCATAGATATAAATATCTAAATTTTTGGTCCTGGCTTTTTGAATGATCCGCAATTGATGAGATTTTCTTTTAATCTCTTGAAAATAGCTTTATTAGGTTGCGTTCCTTCTGGATAGCGATTGAAATATATCTCAGATGCAATATCACCACTGTTATCACTTTGAATAAATGTTTTCAACATATCATATTTCTCGTAATTCTCCTACGACATCCTTACTTTTACGATTCAATCAGTTAATTGAAATTAGAAGAAATGGATCGACTCTGTCATATACACCCGCCTACTTGAAATACGTATAAAAAACGCAAAACGTATTGTAGTCAAATAATATTTTCCATAATAAAGACTTACACCTCAAAAGCGACCCGACATATGATACATCGTTAGAAAGGGAGAAAGAATCCGTTTCAACTAAGCCACAGTTCACATTAAAAAAAAAACATCTACAAGTCATAACTCGAAATTGCACTTTTTTTTAAATTTTCTCGAAGCCTCTGGATTATATGGAAAAAAGGACCATAAGAATGTAAAAGTTATTATCTCGTAACTTCACAAACAACCATGGTATTCACACTTGTACAAACAACCTCAATATTCACACTACTTGTCTAAAAGTCTAAAAATCGAACATTTGTTTATAAGTCGAAAACAAGAGACGATTGCAAATTTAGATTTTCGTCAGTTGATTTGTCTCGAAAGAAGGATCGAGAATGCTTCCCCAATTTTTGCGTATCTCCTATATTAATATATTCCTGAGAGACCTCATACAAACATCGAAATTTGCCCACCCTGTACAACAATATGTCGCTTTCACCTCTCGAAGTCTTTCTAATGTGTTTCCTAGGCATCTGCACTGTAGAATTATTATAAAAGTATTATAACCGTCCCCACGATAATCTTTACAACTGTACTATCCTCTCCACTTTGACCATCAAAAGGTCACAGGCACGAGTTGAATAAATAAAGCTTATCAGAATTTCCAAAATACAATTAATACGTGAGCTAAGGCTCAAGAACGATAATCTCATTAATAACTAAGTTATATCGTGAATGAATTCATCAAAAATACTTACTTTTGGTTAAAAAAAAAACACAATAGACCTTCTTGTGAGCGTATAGATGAATAACTCAAAGCTATAAGAAAGCTCATAGCCTATACTCATAAAACAACGTTTAGAATGATTGAGAAAACATCAATAAGATGAAAGAAAACTTCAAGGAATGAAATAAAATTTCTACTATCTTCTTTATGCGAAAGAGATAATGAGAATATAAATGTTGTATGTACTTAATTCTGTTTACGCCTAACTTGTCTCAAATTGAACTATCTCACGTGATGGGGTATTCAGTTTCCAATGAACTGCCGTACATCACCTTCAGCCCTTCACATCACGAAAAATAATCATTAAAGCACTCAGCCGCCGACAGGGCCAGTATTTACTGGAATAATAATGCCTGCCTCTCGTCTACTCGTTAAGTCCCTGCCGGTCTTCTGGCCGATAAATTACTTATAAAGATTTATGTAATGGAAAATATATATCATTTCAAAATTACAGCAATTCCGAAGAAACGCAATTCAAGACAGTGACAAATGTCGAAAAGGGGGATGAGCTACGACATTTGATCTAAAAACGTAGGAATCATTCAGATGATTGAGATTCCTCTGTTTCAAGAGGAATTGCTGGTGTCTCCTAATGTTATTAATGAGACATGTTTCCATCATCATGTTTCAAGTTCTGTGGTTGTCAAAAAAATGTGGAATGAAGGAACATTCAGTTAAACTTCTATGATATTATTTTATAAGTTTCCAAAAGAAAAAACTGATGTTTTACTCAAGGTTAACGTGTTTGACGAGGAACTGAGGCACAAAATATTTGAATCTGTAGGAGCTCTTCATTGAAGGTAAGATATCGGTCATTGACATCATTAGGATGTTTCAAGCAATTATATGGATGTTGATTTATTGATAGAAATATTTCAAGATCAATGGATTGCAAATAGAGGCCCTTTCCTGTGAGATAGTAGATAGTTTTTGTTGGAGTCACTTTAAAACATGGTATATTAAGATCCTATCACAACCCAAGGCGATATGAAAGATGAAATTAGAGCAATTATTAATTCATTAACACTCAGTATAGTTAGAAAAGCAACACATGATAATCTTTTTTCAAAATAAATACTTGCTTAAAAAGACATGGTATTCTAACCAGTACTGTATCTTCAATAATAAATTAATCTTTTTCAATAAACACAACAATTAGTTTTTGAAAATTTAAATGTAATACTATATATATATATATATATATATATATATATATATATATATATATATATATATATATATATATATATATATATATATATATAATTATATAACCAAACTATTTGTAAAGCGTTTGATATTTCAAACGTCCAAGTATTTCCATGAACACAAAACGCAAGTCAAGTATTTCGATTACTGCATACATAAATATAGAGTTTAACGAAATTTTTATTTATGAAAAGGGAACACATATTTTGAAAATCCTGTTTGATGTTTATGAAAAACAAATGGATTTTATGAATTGTAGGTATAACATATATTCAGCAAATTAGTTGAATATGGTTTTCAAACAATAAATTCACTGTTACTATAAAATATTGATATATGTAAATCGAGAAAAGTTGACCAAATATTAACTGAAAAATACAAACTGGAAAAAAACTGAATTTTAAATTTGAAAAAATTTTGTTTCAGGATATTATTTCACATTATTCTCCCGGATTGCTAATTTTCAAGAACATATTATGAAAAGCTGAATTTCTCAAAAACAATAAAAGATGAAGATATGATTCATGACAGAAAGTTGACTATTAACCATATTTAAAGGTATATATATATATATATATATATATATATATATATATATATATATATATATATATATATATATATTTTTTTTTTTTGATTTGTTTGTTTCCAGTTACAGCGGCTACTAAACCAAAAGAGCTGAAATTTTGTATTTGTTCTTTTTTCAGGCAGAACAGAACTCTCTTGATTATGTCATGCTCAAACTTTGGGTAAGGAAGTGGAGGAGAGGTGCGTCGGTGGAAATTTCTCAATCTAGCGATTGGAAATTGATGATATACAACATATCCAAAATATAAGGCTTTTTTTGAACCCCAAAGTCCATTTATATTAGGTTAAGGGTTGAAAATTGGTAAGTGAATTATTTTATTGTTGGAGTGCCCTTTGGGGGTATGAAGTTATTTGTTATCGCCACCATTTTTAGAGATTTCTTGGATTCGTGGTTTTTCGGATTTTGCACACCTCCACAGCTTATTCAGATTGGACAAGCGGGTTGAAATTTCCTACATAGATCGAGTTGTTGCTCATTGGTTTTAAGGTTTTCATGACCTACATAGAAACTGCAAATAGAATTATGGGTTTGAGAATTTGTATGTAAGAAATAACAGTAGGTACAAGTACCATGTTAGGCTCTGAATGCATTTGAAAAAATTGTGCGATCTTAAAATTCTAAAAACTGAAAAAAAAAGTTTACTCTTGATTATTTTTTGACGTTTCTTGAAACCAATGAAATGCTTCTTTATTTGTCAAAAGAGTAAGTTTTAA
This sequence comes from Cynegetis impunctata, assembly GCA_030704885.1. Taxonomy (NCBI): domain Eukaryota; kingdom Metazoa; phylum Arthropoda; class Insecta; order Coleoptera; family Coccinellidae; genus Cynegetis; species Cynegetis impunctata. Next base: position 172,656 of record JARQZK010002957.1, on the reverse strand, counting down.
CGAATGATGTCATTATTATAGTGGGAATAAATCTTTTGTGATTATTCTCGGGAATAATCACTGTAGCTTTTATTTGCTTAGCAAGTGTCAGATAGTTGTCAAAATAATTACCTAATTGTGTCAACGCGATATATAAAATGGATGAAAATCATCGGTTTAGTACCTTTTCTGATGCAGAAATAACAAAAAATAGTTTAGAAACTACTTCGAAAAACAATCTAATAAGTAATCAGTCTATATGGAGACAATTTAAGACCTTCACCAAAGAAAGAAATTATATTCTGGATCAATCTACTACAACAGCTACTCTGGCATTGATTTTGAAAGATTGGGCTTATAACATGAAAAGAAAGGACGGAAATGATTATAAAGAAGCAGTAATAAAGACAATGTGGAATAAAACGGCAAAATTAGTTCAAGAACTTTACTTTAATAAGTATAACAGGTCATTTGACCTGAATCAATGATATAGAATTCAAAAATGCTCGAGATGCAAGAGATGCAAAAAGAAAAATTTTACAAAAACATCCTGAAAAGCACAAACAAAGTTCGGTGGCACTTTCTAATAAAGAATTGTTGAATCAAAAAATTATCTAGTCAAATATAACTCGCGAGTTCGATAAATTATAGAAAATAATTTGACAGATTTTGTTCAAACTTGTTGCCATTTGGAAATAGCCACTCGAGCCCTACGGGCTCTCGTGACTATTGCCTGGCAACAAGTTTTGAAAAAATCGATCAAATTGATTTCAATTTATTCTCACTCTCTTGTTATATTATTACTGAAAATGTTTGGCGACGGTATAATCACATTTATTTATATTGTAGGAAGGCATAAATGTTCTTTGAATCTTATCCTGCATGGTCGACTTGTCCTGGTAGGTACATAGATTATCACCTTGAGTTATGAGAAACATTCACATTCAATAAAATGAAGTAACTCTCAACTCGAAACTTTCTACGAAGTTTTTCTGAAGCGATCACAAAAGCCAACACCACATCCTCGAAAATTTTCAATTGCTAAATGCATGCAGAGAGACCAGCAGTAATAATTAAAGTGCACACGGCAGATCCAATTTCCTCCATTCCCCTCCAGCTCGTTTTGTCTACGCTTTTCAGTTTAACTTTTAAAAGCTTGCATATAATCATTAACATAAACTTCACTTATCTGACGTAGCCGAATAAGTATCACTCCTGTTTTGCTATTTCGAAGTCGGGGCATCTCGTAGCGAATCTCCCAGTTTTGCGCTAAATAGTGTTATTAGTTTTGTCTCTGAATTTTAAATTAGAAGATATCTGTGAGACATTCTCACGGCGAAGGTTGGAAATTAGAATGGAGCACCATTCTGGAATCGAAACGGACAAATCTTTCGTTATAAGGGGGAGGTGTATGAACATTCAGCACATGTTTAGTATTCCGAGTGGAAAGAATTGTTTTAATTTCGTCTAGAGGTTGGATACTGAAAATGTGGCATTCTTTAATAAAAGTTTTGGTTTGCAATTCTGATTATGATGAATGTCCCAAAAGAGAAATATTAATAAATATTATTTATTTATTAGAATCTATCTGTATGGATTTAGTATAAGCTAACCTCATCAGTGCTAAGCTCTACTACAATATAGAATCGATATATATTATTCATTTCATATAAAACATTCAATCCATATATTTTTTTGTGATATGCAAAAATATGATTGAGTGTGAACACTAAATGATAGAAACATAACAAACTGTTTCTCTTTTAGTGAAAACATTACTTTTGTATAGATAGATTATATCTTAGTACTATTTGATTGACTACTGAAACAATGTATAACATACTACATTCAAATGGAAGACTTAATTGGATATACAATATTTACAGAAATCTTTCACGTGAATTATATATTTGCGACTGAATAAGCTAATTGATCTAAAAACGTGTTTTTCAACATAATCAATAAACATTAAGATCATAATATAAAAAGATCTCTTGAAGGACTCGGTAGCCCAGCGGTAAAGTTTATCGTTTGTGAACCGAGGATAGTAGGTTCGAGTCCCACCTTGCTCTTGGGTGTTATTTATGACCCATAAAATTTAGTGATTCAACGATTTGCATATATGTTGGGTAATGACTAAGATTCAAGCCCATTGCCCGTTCGGAACCGGCGTTAAACTGTAGGTCCCTTGAGATAAAAAAGAAATCTCAACATAGAAAGACCTTATTTCAACATTATTCTGTTATTAATTTTCATTGAAGTTTAGTGTGCTTCGATTTCTCATATCATAGGCACTAGGGAACAGTTACATTTCATCAACATATAATGGTATTTTTACAAGAGAAATGTATTACATAATATATTTAGATTGAATTGATTAGATTGGTGTTTTGTAGGAATTTGATGATAGCTTGCAGTTTTTCAAATTTTTGTCTCCTAGGGCATCTTGTAAGGAGTTCGTCAAAAAAAAGGTAGAACTGTTGTCTCGCTCAACCAAATTTCAATTTAGCTTGAAAAAGGAGAACATCGGTTATTTAAAGAATGATCTGTGTAATTCAGTATTTAGCTGGAAAAAGATGAAAAAAAATTGAAATTTTTCGAAAAAGGTAATGAAGCTTATTATATCAATTTGATAATATAATGGATGAACACATTGGCAGAATTCAAAAAGATAGCAGTTACTTACTGGCTACATTATTCAGGTCATAATATCCAAAATAGAATAATTTGTCTAATCGGTGGACGATAAAACAACTAATGGCATTTCAAATAATGTGAAAATTAGGGAGCATTTTCTATGATCTGTCCAGTTGAAGATAAAACTGGTGAAGAATTAGCAGCTGTTCTATTGAATTATTTGGAAGAATTTAAAATTGATATTAAAAATATGAGATGACAGGGATATGACACTAGTGCGAACATGAAATGCAAACATAATTTATTCAATACTTTTCCGAACTTATGCGTAGCTTCACGGATTTTTTGAAAGATTCCTGTCACTGTAGCTCAGGTGAGAAATCTTTTTCAGAATTAAAAATAATTAAAAACTATCGGAGATTTGCTGAGTCAGAATAGGCTTAAAAATTTGGCTATGATAAGCATCGAAAATTGTTTCTGCGAAGCGTTAAATATGACAGATTTAATTGAAGAATTTGCAATCAAAGAAGTGAGAAGAGTTGCTAATTAAAATGTATGTACCACAGTTTAGTTCACTAGTTTAGTTTAAATCTATAACTTATAATGCATCTAAGTCCAAACTGCTAATAAAGAAAAAAGATTTATACAAAATTATGTATGTAGGTAAGGTACTTCTTTTTTGTTAGAACTAAGCATTATATGAAAGCACTATCTTTATTACGTTTGTTTCAAATATATTCTTTTTCAAAATTATTCAAAGCAATAAAGTTTATAAAAAGATACCTTTACCATTTTTAACTTAAATTGTTTTATTTCTTGAAAATATTGAGAGTTATCGTATAAGTAAAATCAGAATTTCAAATGAACGCAGTTATTATTAATATTGACGGAATACAACATTGATGATTTAAAGAGGAAGGGCGGCAAATTATATCTTGTACCCAGGCGGCACATACCCTTGGGTCGACCCTGCTTGGTGTAGACGATAAGTTTTTTTTTTTTTTTTATTAATCGAGGTGAAAACTTCAAAAGCGATACCGGTTGAGAACCCGGCCTGTGTGGGATTCAATAGTTGATATATATAAATATATATCAACATTGCCTACCCACTAAAAACACCTCTGTTCTTTCGGTTTCCGGGCATAAGCCTACTAAACCTCCAGTCTCACACTTAGATTAGGACTCTCGTGCTGCGGTCAGCACTAGAACCTGTTCCCTTCCTTGTGTCTATATTTCAAGACCCAAGTGTATATCTCTCTGCGTCGCGTCGCATTAATTTTGAAATCAAGTAAACATACCTGACGACTGCCCGTGGCATTCTCTGTCGACTGGAAGTATGTTCGCTTCATCCCAGGTTGGTTCGAACTTGAACAATGCTCATCACTCCGACCTCGAGATCCAACATCCATTTTCACACTCGTCGTCTGCAATGGCCATTACTCCGACATCGAGATCCAATATCCATCTTCACTCTCGTCGTCTGCAACGAGCATCATTCGTCTTCGAACCTGACGATCCGCTTCCATCCCACCGTGCCGTCCTCTGTTGGGCGCTGCTCCTTACTAGCGAACCGATGAAGAACGTGTCTGATGGCAATCTCTCAGCCCATCTAGGTCCTTCTTCACTCCTCGCCGTCTTCAGTTTCAGTCGCTTGCCGTCGAATTCACCGCTTTCCCAGGGCGATGCTGCTTCCTCGGTGGTCTGGTCGTGGAAAGGGTCATCACTTTGAGTCGAGCAGGTTTGATTTGTTTCTGAAATGTATTCTTCTGTAGATAATCTGATTTCCATAAACATTCAACATTAAAGCATGGAGATATTTTCATATCTTCATTCGTATGAACTAACTACATTTATTGATGATTATTTTCTTAAAGCTTAATCTACCTGAGAGTTTCCTTCAATCCTAGTATGCGAGGGAGTGAGAACAAAAGTAATGGTAATACAAAAATTCCTTTGTTGACGTTTGTTGTTTATTTCATTCACCAGAGAGAGCATTTTTGGTATACATTTTCTGGAATGAGTTTACTGATCGTAAAGAATATGTGCAGAGACTATAGTTTCTTACCGAAGTGCTTTCGTCCAAAATGAAGAGTAATATTCACCAGTGAATATCGAAGATTTGTTAATGCAATACTACTTTGCAACTGTTGGAATAAATACTGATAGTTCAATATTATTGTTAGCTTCATTTTTGCAGGCATCGGTACACAAAAAAGTATTGTCTTTATACCTGTCGAAATATCCTGCGAATGTTTTTCGTATTATAGAAGTGTTTACTTACTTCCTTCTTATTGTACTCGGAAAGCTGTTCAATAGAAAACATAAAGATAGAAAACAACGATAACGTCTAAGGAAGTTACTTACCTGGAAGTAACTATGGATGCGAGATTAACATGGAGAAAACATGTAAACAAAGCAGTACAAAAGACAAAAGCAGCAATGGCGCAGCTGTATCCACTCATCAATAAGAAGAGCAATATGACGAACAGAGTCAAGATAGCCCTGATAAGGGCCATAACCAGACCACAACTGACGTACGGATCAGTAGCGTGGAGCACCATGGTATGTTCGAAATGAACAAATACATAGAGATATTGAATGAGAACCTATCAAAGAATTTATGAAGAGAAAAGCGCAAAATATATTTACGGCTATAAAAGAGCATTAAAATCAAGAGCTCAGAGAATTGACAAACTGTGATCCAGAAGAGGACGCACAAAGAACGAGAGTCTATTACAAAAGACCTAGAGATCAACTGGACTAATAATTATTTTATTTTCAGGTACTTCCATCCATTAGCTGTACCTAGATTTCTTCGGAAATTAGTTAGGTGAGTAATGGAATCCTCTCCATTCTTCACCCCATCCTTCCCAACTCACATTTTCCATTTCCCCTGACTTTTTTAATGCGCCGCGACGCAGAGAGACATACACTTGGGTATTGAAATAAAGACACAAGGAATGAAAAGGTTCTAGTGCTGACCGCAGAACGTGAGTCCTAATCTAAGTGCGAGACTGGAGGTTTAGTAGGCTAATGCCCGGAAACCGAAAGAACAGAGAGAACAGAGGTGTTTTTAGTGGGATATATATATATATATATATATATATATATATATATATATATATCCCACAATATATATATATATATATATATATATATATATATATATATATATATATATATATATCCCACACAGACCGGGTTAGCAACCGGTATCGCTTTTGAAGTTTTCACCTCGATAAAAAAAAAACGGAAAGCTGTAGCTTTACTTCAAGGATGTTCGTCGTTCAAGGTGCTGAGGAAGGAACCAACTTCATTATGTCTGGAGTTCATAAGCTAACTTTGTTAAATTTCTATTGAGCCTTTCGTAAAATGTAGAAATTATTTTCGAATTGGAAGCGTATATTGATATATGAGTTGATTTTACGATAGATCCCTTACAATTATTAGAGATAAATATTTTCCCTGTATATAAAATATGTAGATGCTATTTGTATCCTGCATTGAAGAGTTCACCAAGCAAAGTAAAGAGAGAGGCGGTGGGTTTGTTTAAATGCGACCAATACAATATGTTAATATAACTTTATAAAGAAATAAAAAACTAAATTTTCACAAATTATTGTATTTCAAAACAATCTATTTATACGAGAAATTTAACATAACAGGGGGGTTCCTAGAGAAACTGAATAACAATAAGCAATTCATTCAGATTTCTTGGTAGGTACATTGAACAGATTAAAGAGAGGAGAAGGGTTTACTTCAATCTGGTCTATTAACTAGGTTTCCTGAATTTTTATATTAATTGTGTAGGAATTCCCGACAGTTAGTTTTGTGGATACTATTTTCTAAATATAATATCTTATAATTATGATTAAATGAATGGTTTTCTTGAATAAGATGGCACGCATAATTAGAGTCAGTTTTCTACTTAATAATTAAGCAGAAAACAGAAAAGTGACTCTTATTTATTATGCGTGCCATCTTATTCAACAAAACCATACCTTTAATCATAATTATAAAATATTACAGTTAGAGGATAGTATCCACAAAATCAACTGTTGGAAATCTCTATACATTAATAAATATAAAAATTCCGGAAACCTAGTTAACGACCAGATTGAAGTAAACCCTTCTCCTCTTCTTAATCTGTTCTATATACCTACCAATAACTCTGAATAAATTGCTTATTGTTATTTAGTTTATCTAGGAACCCCTCTGTTATGTTCAATTTTTCGTATAAATAGATTGTTTTGTAATACCATAATTTAGTACGAGATGAAGTCAATGTTATGACGAAACACGTTTACTCAATAGATTTTTCATTTCAACCTGTGAAAAGTTAGTTGGAGGCTCCGTGGCTGAGCGGTATAGGTAGCGCTATGCCGTCTTCGTTGACGGAGTTGGTGGGTTCGATTCCCACCGTGTTCCTGGGTGTTTGTATGCGTCCAGATTTAAGTGGTTCCCCTCATTATAGTAAATTGATGGCTAAATGTTCAAGATGACGAAGCCAAAATTGTACGGAGGTCGGGCGCGTGTGAGAGGGCACACGTCCCACCTCTTTAAAAAAAAAAAAAAGTTAGTTTTTTATTTCTTTATGAAGTTATGAATATGAACTATCACCAAGTAAATGCCAATTCAATTCAATGTGTTATTATCTTACGAAAATAGCATTAATCGTTTTCCAAAAAGGCGGTAAACTTGGAAAATGAAAAAACCTTATTCAAACACTGTTCGTCGGTTCGACGGGTATCCTCTAATATAACTTAGTGTTGAAAACAATCAGTATTTTGAATTATTGAATGATATTCCACTGCGAAGGTGGAATAACAGATAAGGGAAACGAGAAGCTGATGAAGTTCAAGTTATAATAAATAACGGAGTTTTTATGGATGAACAGTTTGAAGCAATGTGTAATTTTTGATTAACGATTACTTTATGAGAATAAACGTTCATATTCTGATTTTAAAGAACAAATAACATTTATCGCAGTCCCGTTCAAATTTTCACCAGATTATACGTAATTTATGCCTGCCCCGGATATATTTCTTTGGATTGAATGTTTCCGTAAATATAGGGAGATCCAGGAAAATATCGAGTATCTTCCATAATTATAACAAACTAAACATTATATCATTGGTTTCTAGTTACGATCTATATGAAAATGGTAACAAAAATGAGTAGGTAACAGAGTAAATATTTGAAGAAATCAAATATATTTTTTTCAAAATCACAAATACGTAGATTTCAAAATATTTTTAAAGTATATTAGGTTATTGATTACAGCAGAAAAAATAATATTTTTTTTTCTCTTTTCACTATATTTTGTTAACATGACAATTATTTCGCCAAACACAGTGGCTACTTCAGATGTATATTACATACTAACTTTTACAACGACAATATTGAACGATGGAGGAAGGGGTCGATTTGATAAAAAGGTTGGGATTTTGAGTGATGGGTCACCTATATAAGTTAATAATTTGAAGTTTTTATCATTATCTATTACGTTCGGATACATTCGAAAAATGGCTGCCTTGTACAATCTTCTAGTTAAAATATTATCTATTATTTTTGGAGGATATCCATTATTGTGCGCTATTTGTTTTATGAATTGTAATTCCATATTGTAATTTTCTTGTTATAATGGTATATTCATGAGTCTATGTATCATGCTATTAAATTCTGCTCATTTATGTTGGTAAGGATGTAAAGACGAATTGTGTATCGTGAGGTCCAAATGGGATGGCTTATGGAAAATCGAAATTGCATGTTTATTACCATTTCTGTCTTTTGTCAAATCCAAGAAATTTAGAAAACATTCTGTTTCGTTTTCAACAGTAAATTTGATATTAGGATGCCATGAATTCATAAGATTTAGAAAGGAACTAAGTTGTCTTGTAGTCCCTGTGAAGCAGGTTAATACATCGTCCACATATCTATACCAGTAAAGACAATTCTTAGTGAGTTCATCATTTTGTGAATTAGATTTTTCAAATTGTATATAAATATTTCCGCAAGGAGAGGGCTAAGTAGATTTCCCATATTCAACCCTTTGTCGCTGGAGCAAACATCATTGTCAAATTGAAAATAATACTGCAGCGAAGAAGAGGTGATTATGGGGAATCTACTTAGCACAATAATGGATATCCTCCAAAAATAATAGATAATATTTTAAAAAGAAGATTCTTCGAGCTAACTTGCAGTTCATGTCCTAAAGTATATGTTGGCCAAACAGGCATCAGGAGCTTTGGAGTTCGAATATCAGAACATAAAAGAAGTTAGGACAAGAAAAAATTAGATTCCACTTATGCATCATATCTCCTGGAATATAATCATATTTTTAATAGTGAATTCGAAATATAACATATAGAAAAGAAATGGTATAAACCTAATTTATAAGAAGCTCTTGAAATCAAATAATATGTTAAATGACCAATTAGATATGAATAATTCAACGTTGATAAATCTTTTCTAGATGTGATATTGAATATTTGTGCCTGTTGTGTTTTTGCCAAGTCATTAACAGTTTTCAATTTCTACATGCTTACGTTTAGGTTTTCCCCATTCTTATTTTATATTCCCTTCCTTCATCGTTCAATATTCTCGTTGCAAAGGTTGGTATGTAATATACCTATGAAGAAGCCAATGTGTTTGGCGAAACAAAATATAGTGAAAATCGAAAACTGTAAAGTTTTATTTACAATATTATAATGAATTTTCATGAAGTATCGGCCCAGTCAATTTGATATAGAAAAAAGGAATAGTGTAAATACGCTGATTTGTAGTATTTAACAATCTGTAGGCAATCGATTTCGGTAAGAAAACCATCATAAGGCCAGCTATAATATTCAAAAGGAAGATATCACAAATGTACAGACAATTGTGTTGTATTGTTTTCAAATTTAAGTTGATTTCAATTTTTAGGTCAAAATTGTTAAATGAGATAGAAGTATGTAATCTAACATCAAAAATGTATCGACAAAAGTTCGTATGAGAAATTTAAGATGAATCATATATACTTCTGTTGATACATTGTTGACGGTAGGTTACATACTATAATCTCCTTTAACAATTTCAACCTAAAAATTAAAATCAACATAAATTCATAGAACCTATTGATTTGTATGTTCCTGATGACGATTTTCTAACCAAAATCATTAAAAATTAAAAAATAGTGTGTTTTCGCTGTACTTTTCTCTGCTATATGAACAACATACTTGTGGAAGAATATATTACCAAAATTATTGATTACATTTATAGGCTCGTCGAATAAGATCCATAAAAAGCGTTCAGAGGAAGTAATTTCCAGTAAGCTGAAATTCATTTTAGTACATTCATTTGGTTCTAAATACATGTAATCCGATTTTGCGCAATCCCAGAAGTTGTACAGCATAACATTTGGGAGCCACATAACTTCGAAAGCTTTGCTCTTTTTTCAGTTTGTTGCTTGTAGTACAAAAACGGTACGTCCGACGAAAAATGTCCATCCAATAAATATTAAAGACGTTTTAATTCTGTGTAAAATTAACATTAAAAAACTTAAAGTTCAGTTCAGCGGAATAGTAGAATCAAAGATTAGAAACCGGGAAAATTGAAAGTCGCAAACTTGTATTTTGATACATATCTTTGGAAACAAATGATCCTGATGAAAAACTCATGAAATCAAAGTTGTAGAGATTCGAATTACACGTTATATTGATATCTCAGTTTTCAAATTCAGTTAGTGGAGAATGATTTGAGTGAATTTGTTCGTTCAGCAATTGATCAGAATCCTTATACCTGTTAATTTTTATTAGACCTTTCCAAAAGTTTAGTTTCAATCCTCTATTCTTTCTATGTATTTACATAGTATTAATTTTCTGGGAGGCCCTAGAAATCAACAGGTTCAAGAATTTCGATCTATTACTGATCGAACGCATTGAATTAAATCATTTTCCAATCCTGAATATATTTAATACCTACCTGATGTAGTTTGAACAAGTTTTCTGGAAGGATTACCTATTCTCCACCCTAATTTAATGTCTTGTTATAATCGTGCTTCCCTAGGAACTGAAAATTTTGTGTGAAACTGAGATACCAAGATTTTAGTATTTCATTCTATCCGAAGAAGCCACCGTGTGGTGAAACGCCGCGTCATAGAGTCAAATATAATAAACGTTAAAATCAAACATGCGTTTTCTAATAATATTACTAACGTTTATATTCAGTGGGTGCATGCATTCAACTTGATGTTGGTAGATGCTATTTCAGTCAAAACAAGGTCCGAAATGATGAATGAATCTGTCCACTGAGCTTATCTGAAATTTTTTAATTACTTAAATCTTGAATTACTTTACGTCAGAATATTATTCTTTGTTACTTATGAGATATATTAAGTATGTTGAATGCAGAAGAAAACTTGTTTTCCACAATATATTTCAAGAACTTTGAGAGCACCTCTGATTGCAATGTCGAGTGTTAGTGTCATCCCTTGAAGGGTAGTAATTAATTAATAGTGTTATTCGCCGGAAGTTTGAAAACGGAAGACAACAGTTGACGAGGACAATGGAAGTTGTCACCGAATGTCCTGTCGTGGCAGACACACAAAAGACCTCAGAGTCCTTTGTGGCAACGTCCAAGTATTATCGCATAATGGGAATGCTTGTGAGATAATATATGATCTGGACATCTCGAGTTTTTCGCAGGTGTTTGGATTTGAACTATACTAAATTTACAAATATAAATACATCTGAGCTCGATACCTTCTCTTTTGTATATTTAGCGATATTGTATCACAATTGCTTGTACACTTTCCTAAATAATAACCTGATTTGCTCTTCCTGTATCACCAATCAACTCAATTCATTTCAGGCGTCACCTTATTTCTTCAGATGTTGGCATGATACAGAACTCAGGGTGTGGGAGTTTTTTAAATGAAAAAAGGAAATTTGCCAATCACAAATACATTATACAAACTATTTAGCGAAAAGGACATGTGTGCTTCCAGAAAAATCTCACTGTTGCTACTTAAATAACTATTAAATTCCCTGAATTCAGAAAAAAACTCATTATCAAAATACTGAGAACTGTTGATGTATTGAATGGACTTAAATTCAAAATTCAATCAAAAGTGGAGTTCACATATCTGTTGACAGGGAACTTCTTGTACATTGTCTAACTTGAAATACATAAATATGTCAAGTCTCAACAATATTAATCGTTTGATCTATTGAATTGAAAAGCATAGAATGTTCAAGTTCACTGACCTTGTAAATTCTTATGTAAAATAGTTATTTCAATAATGAACCTGACTTCTTTACTTGGCTGAAGAACTTCAGCTTCTCTCCTCCACTTATCAGAAATAAAATTATGAAAATATTAGAGAATCGTTTATCTCGTGGGATAGAGTGTAACCAATTAATCCATGTATCCAAAGAAATGATAAAATCAGAGGTAAATTATAACTTAAAACTGGTATTAAACCTGTAGAGTGTAGAAAGAAGCTGCGAAATTGCAATTGAAACTACGCCTATGAAAAAATAACCCATACTTAAGCAGAAGAATGTCTTGATAATCCGACAAAGATGACTTTATTGGTTCAAACTCCTAAAATATAGATACAAATGCCAAAATCTGATTGAGATATATATGAACCAATATAGTTATTAAAGTAAAAAGGCCGATATGTAGCAAATAACGGATGAGGTTGGATATTGTAATCCGAGGCGCAGCCGAGGATTATAACTAACCGAATCCGTTATTTGCGTATCGGCCGTGTGTCGTTAAAGACTTTTCGTAATCCCGTTGGAAGATTACATTTTGATTCCGAAGAAAAAACAAACCCCGTACCTCGTAATTCTGAAAAAAAATCCCAACGTCGTGCACTCTGTTGTCATGGAACTGTTTGGCAATTTTATAAACAACGTCAGTTTTTTGTGTTCGCAAGTTCGCTGTAACGACGACTATGGATGAAATTGAGGAACAGAATGAAATTGCTTTTGAAATATTGGAAGAATAATGTGCAGCGAGTGTTGATAACTCAACAGCGGTATAAAAAAGAATATGAAATTTTTGAAAATTGGCGTAATAGCAAGAATCTAAAGGTGGTTAATGAGGATGTTTTATTAGCCTATGCAAAAGGAAAATCAAAGGTTTATTCTCCCAACTCTCTGTGGACGAAGATTTCAATGTTGAAACTTGCTTTGAGAGTTTATGACAACATTGACATTTCAAGGTAGGTTATTTTAAATCTTGCACCATATTAGAGTATTACCAACAGAAATGTATTTTCAGATTTGGAAAATTATTTTTATTCTTGAGACGAAAGTCTGATGGATACAACCCAAAGAAATTTTGTCTGAAGAAGAAGTAATTAAGTTTTTGTTGGAGACAAATGATCATACATATTTGCTTGAAAAGGTTGTATTAATGTGTGGAATTTTTGGTGCCTGTAGACGTGAAGAAGTTGTGAAGCTGACTGTGGATGATTTTGAAAGCACCAGTACCAAAGTTTTGGTTACATTGAGGATGACTAAAAACAAAAAGAATAGGGTATTTGTCATTCCCAAAGAAGGATTTCCTTTTGATGCCTATGGTTTATACCAAAAATACGTAGATTTGCGACCTTCGAATCTGGAAAATCGGCGATTTTTCATTGGTTATAGGAATGGTAAATGTGTAAAACAAGTAGTGGGCATTCATACTATTGGAGGCGTTTCAAAGAAAATCGCAGCATTCTTAAATTAGAAAACCCTCATCTCTACACAGGGCAATCGTTTCGCAGATCCTCGGCTACCATGCTTGTAGAAAATGGTGGCGATCTACTATCGGTAAAAGAACTTGGAGGTTGGGACTCCTCTGCGGTGGCGGAGTCGTATATTGAAAATTCAGTTTCGAAGAGAATGAAGATAACGAGACAACTTTTTCATAATAATGAGGCTTCACCGACAACAAGTTCAAAAACTATTGCTATAGATGGTAAATCTCTAATCAATAAGATAGACATTTCAAATAATAGCAATTGTCAAATTACTTTTCAAATAAATAAATAGTTAGTTTTATTATAATTATTATTGTAACCAGAATGATGTTTTGAAATAAATATTTGAACACGTGATTTCTTAACGGCCGGCGGCCGTTAACACTGACTTTTCAATTTTCATCTGAATACCGTTAAATCAAAATAACAGTATGGGATTACGAAAACTATTCAAGGGTGCTGAGTTTCGATTCCTCCAAACTTAATTGATGAATTATTCGAAACCAAACACGCTCCTACTTCGCCTTCTAATTTTCTCAACGGAATTAGAAGAAATGAATAAAGTTAATTACTTTATCTGTCAAATTGCAGAAATTACCAATACTACCAACTGAACAATTCTAGTCTGAGCATCATCTGAGAATATATTCAACACAAAGATGATACTTCAATTACGTACCACAGATACCTCCAAGCTTTCAGACCAGAATTTTGGAACACAAACGTAGCTTTGTTATTCAAAAGTCGGATTCACATTATGCACATCATTTAATTCAAAAAAATAACACATTCAAGTTTGGCTTTAAAATATTAAATGCTGAAATGAAGGGAATTGAACTTAATTTTCTAGAATCATTACAGATTAATAAATACAACCATTCAGGTTACCGAACTGCCTGACCAGCAGTTTAGAATGGGTTTTTCCTATTCTATTAATAATTTTTTACCATCCTTCTATTTACCCTTTCCACACAATTTGTCATCTATTCATTTCTTGTATTCGATATAACAGAAAAACATATTTACTTTGCATTTATTTTTTTTTTATCTCGTGGGACCTACAGTTTAACGCCGGTTCCGAACGGCCAATGGGCTTGTAAACGATGTACATTACCCAACAATTTATGTTATAAATAGAGAACCACTAAATTCCGGACATACACAACACCCAAGAGCAAGGTGGGACTCGAACCCACATCCTCGGCTTACAAGCGGTACTTCTTACCGCTGGTCTACCGAGGCCTCTACTTTGCATTTAGTATTTGAAGAAGGTGAAGTTCCACCGAATAGTGCGTCATGCGTTATTTTATTCAATAAATGTGTAAATTGTTATTATTAACCATTATTTTGATATGTTTATTAATCTAGATCATGTGTCGTCCCAATCATTCCAAAATTTTCATCCTATTACCTATTTGTATCCATAACACATGAATATTATGTCAATAGCCTTCAACGGTTTTACATTAGCATTCATAACTGTTCATAACTCATAGAGAAAGGTCATTAATTTCAATGAATATATAGAGTCCTAAGATCTGTTTCAGAACTCAAATATTTGAAATCTCTATCAAAAAAAATGTAGGCTTATCGATCTGCATGAAAATAATCTGTCTTGAACCACATTGCTTCTCAAATATACCAAATCATTTTGAATTAATAATTTTTTCAGAATGCCTAAGTCGGTCATTAATTAAAATATCAAAAAACCGTCAAAAAATTATATAATATAATTAGTTTGCATCTGCAGTCTGATTCTTTTGAAGATCGGTACTTATAAATCAGATTTTTTTCGGAAGCTTTATTTGGCATGTCTTAATATATCGAATTCCCGTGTCACGATGTAGATCTGCGTTGAACTCCGAAACGACTTATCCGATTTTAACGCTATTTCATTCAAAATGTTCGATTTGGTCCAGGATAGTTTTTAATCTCGACTGTATATTTTTTTTTAAATCAACGATTTTCATATTCGGAGAGGGATTCCGGAGAGAGAATCTGAGAAACGGATACCCAATCTAAGAAAGGTAGCAGGTGCGCAAATTACCCACTACTGGCATGAGAAAATATAATTTTCTTTTTGAAATTACGATAATACTCTGAATTTTGATTTTGATTGACTTCTGTACATATTTCACACTTTAACTTCGATTCTTTTGCAGTGGTAGTTTTTTAATCAGGTCTTTAGTCAGTAAAATGAGCGTTGGTCGAAAAACATTTGTTTTCTTTAGCTTGGAGGTAGAATTTGTATGTTATAAAAAGCGATTGAAAAATAAATAGCTTTTCTATATTTTTGGGTAGCCCACTAAATGTTTGTAGTGAATGAAGAATTAAGATTTTCTACTCCAAATAAGAAAAAAATTCATACCTATATTCTCTAAGTTGTCAAATACCATCATTCTGGAGGTGATTTTCGATCTAATAACAAAATTTCACCATGTTTCTTGTTTCGAATAAAAAAAATTATATTAACTTAAAAAAGTTTCAAGAAAATATTTTGAAGCAATGGAACTTCAGTCAATAGTGAGTACAATATAAATTTGTGCTGCGTGAGAGTTACAGCAATGTCTATTTCGTCCCAATTTCGACTGACTTATTTCAGTTGTGGAATGCAATAGATAATATTTTCTCGCAGTGGTATCTTTTTAAGGTCATGTACTTTCTTTTTGAATAGGTGATCAAATTCTGTATATACATAAAATAGTCTATCGTTACCATAAGCATCAGTCATTATCGTGAAACATTGACAGGATGAAAGAAAAGGAAACGCTGACCACCATCAAGATGTTCAAATATTAACAATGTCGTTCACTTTCGGTGAAAGAATTTTGTAGTTCATTGTAACAAAATTATTATTAATTAGAACTCATGAATGATATATTTCACAAGTTGAACAAGTAAATTTAAAGGGTGGTCTTTGAAATATGGCCGGTACAAGGGCACATACGCTGTAATGCTATGTCCTGAGGGATGTGTAGATCAAGTCTACAATTCTGTAAGCTCTTTTCAGTTGTTTTAGGTCGCGCTGACCAGCCGCTAGACTAGCTGATAATGCTGTGGACAATATTGAGATTTACAGCTGCTTTCGGTGGTGTGACATAAATGGCTCTTGTTTGAACCGTGATTATTATAGAGTTAAATTAATATTCTATGATGACAAACTTTGCGAACTCTGTTTATGGAAGTTGTGCTCATTTGTGTAAGTACTCCAGGACGTTTATTTGGCCATCTAAGCCTTGACTTTGCCAACTCTCATAATTGATACTTACACATTTTTGGTCTTTTTCCTTGAAATGTGTTATATATATATATATATATATATATATATATATATATATATATATATATATATATATATATATATATATATATATACAGGGTGGGCCATCCATAACTTTCCACCCCGAATTTTGAGCTTTGATTTTAGATTTTTCATGACAGTAAAACTCTTCTTGTAATTTGGTAAACTTATTCGTTTGCCAAACGTGAATAAAAAAATATTATGCTGGGAATTGTGTGTTGATGGCAATTCCCACAGAATGTGACAAAATTTGGGTATGAAACTGGATTTTTTTGAACACTCTCTATATGCCTTAAACATGAATTTAAATTTTTTATATTTTCATGACGTCCTTTCTGAAGATTTAAGGTACCATGAGAATAAAAAAAAACGAGTCAGCCATTGGCAAGAAAATTAACTTTGAATTAGACCCAAATTTTCGTGGTGCGTTAATTTTGAAACGAAGTGTATATTCGATTCATTGTTGAATTTTTTGTTGTTATGAAACATACAATAAAAAGAATATATTGAATAATAAGTTAAAACTTGTAATTTTGTAATAATCTTCTATTCTCAGGTTTATCTCTACGTTTCCAAACAATTTTGCAAGAATTAGTTAGACTCAAGACCAATTGAATTTTTCCTGTTTTCAATGTTAACAGCATTTAGTTACGAATATTTCACCCTCTCTAGAAATCGATTACGTTATGGTTTGGAGTACTATTTTTAGTAATTTTAGAATTCATGTGATATAGTTATTGTTATTATTCGTTATTAAATATATTATATTAATAAATAATAGAAGTATTTCTCATTGCAGAAATCAGGATATATTTAATCAAGTTATACAAATTAAAAACAAGTTATATGTAAAATAGTACCACATGAATAGATTTGAAGAATTTGTTTTATAATACGTTTCTTTGTGAATTTACCATTTGAGCCCTTCTTGTTTCTCATTTTAGGAATGGCTTCGTAGCGGTTTACATGAATTAAATACTAATTAGATAATAGGAGTCAATTGTTAAATTTCTCTTTCCCCAACAACTTTAATAATAATTCGGGAACGGTCTTAAACATCCAGAATTATAGCAAGAGGCCCATTTCGAGAAGCTATCCAAATTAGCAGAAATGGTATTAGGGTGCCTCCAGAATGTTGAAATGTCAGAGCGGTGTGCATAAGAAGGTTTTTCTGTATGTGAGCAGATCCACCCTTGTTGAACATTTGCATTATAAAGTGATTATTACGATTGTTTGTGTACGTTTTAAAATGTTTGAAAGAAGTGTAGTGATCAAGTTTGTAGAAGTAAAAGGAATTAAATTTATTTCTAACGCATTTTCTTTTGATCTGAATACTCTGCTTGAATACGAAATATCAGTTCATTTGTGCTTTATAAATTCTAAAATAGACGAATTTCTGTTTATCTTCTTAGCAATGATTAATTATGAATTTGACAGCGGCAGAAAACAATGTTTCTCACACACACACAAATATATATATATATATATATATATATATATATATATATATATATATATATATATATATATATATATATATATATATAAATATATATATATATATATATATATATATATATATATATATATATATATATATATATATATATATATATTATACCTCATGATACTCTTCTTGATGTTTTAAACAGTTATGGTGTCAGAGGTGTCGTGTCTGAAGTTTTCAAAAGTTATCTTACAGGTTGAAAACAGATGACCAAAATCAATAACTTATATAGTGACACTGCAGAAGTTCAAATTGGCATACCACAGGGAACGGTCATGGGACCCTTACTATTTTCTTTATACATAAATTCTCTGACTGATATTCCACTTGAGAATGGAATGGTAGTTTCATATGCTGATGATACCGTTGTAAAATTTGTAGGAGAAACGTGGGAAGAAGTATATGAATACGCCGCTCATGGTCTGAGTAAAATAAAAAATTGGCTTGATTCATTTAAACTTACTTTAAATGTTGACAAAACTAACTATATAGCTTTCTCCCTAACAATGGCAAATCGACCCAATTATGATAGCATAAATGTGAATGGATTTGAAAATGCAATAAAAGAGGTACAATACACCAAATATTTAGGAGTAATTATTGATTGCAATCTCAAATGGAAACAAAATGTAATAAGGCTGACAATCAATATAAGAAAATTAATTCGGAAATTTTATACCATTAGAGAGATGTTGAACGAACATCTTCTGATTTGTGTTTATAGAGCTCTTGTGGAATCTCTACTAAGATATGCCATAATTGTATGGGGAAGTTCATATGAAAATACACTGAAATCTTTAAAAACAGTACAAAACTATATACTTAAAATCATTTTTCGAAAAAATAAAATGTTTCCAACATGTCACCTTTATAATGAGAAGATCCTTTCAACAAGATCTTTATTTATTTTGAGTGTTTGCTATTATATATATCGAAATCCTACAATAGGAGAGCAAAACAGTCATTCCTATAGTACTAGATTTAATGCTAAAGAAAACCTAAAAATACCTAATAGCACTACGAATTTAAGCCTTAGATCTATTGACTATCTGGGTGTTAAAATTCACAATATCTTACCAATAGCAATAAGAGTGGAACTTAACAAAAAAAGTTATATCCAGAGATGTAAGTCCTTTATAGCGAATAATATTGAAAAATTTGCAACATTGCTTTGATTTATTTTCCTTGAATGTTCTGCTTATTTACCTTGAATTGTCTGTTTGATTTGGTTTGAATTGTTTTGATTTGTTGATTTGTACTACACTGTCTGTAATTAAAATTTAGGTATATAAATAAGTTTGAGACTGTCAGAACATCGGTACATACAGGAATTGAGTTTTCTAGGTACCAAACTAGTTAATATAGAGTAAATTTATTATATTATAGATAGAAAACCTGTAACAAATTTGATTGTAATTAATTAATAATAATAATAAATAATAATAATAATAATAATAAAATAATAAAAATATATAAAGCTAGAAGAAACTCGTTGGGTAAGCAGCATGCAGGAAGTATACTCTTCAAAACTTTTTCCAATTTTTCGACAATGTTTATTGTCATCACCAGGGAATGCTACAATATTATTAACAAGTTGAAACATGACAGTTAGTGGAATTCAAAAACAAACTCACAGTGTCCATGAGGTTGTATGCAAAGATCTTATAAAATTGACGTTAACAATAAAAATACACATATCTATAACAATTCAGTGAGGGTAACTTATACATGTCATCTTCACTAATATTGAACAATTAAAGGCAGAACAAAACAGTTATACTAAAAAATTTTTATTTAAGAAAATACATCATGCAGGTATCTTAAATGACGGAATGGAAAAAGCAATTAAAAAACTAAAAAAGTGAGGTTAGAATGAGAGACACAGAATAGGTCAAACACGCCACGGACCGTTACATCGTAACTTTCAACAGAGCACAGAAAAGATTTCACATCGCCAGTTTGCCATATCCACTAATAGAGGGAAATACCCCGAAAGATTGAAATTTTACTAAGCAAAACGAAAAATATAAAGTTTGATGAAAAAACGCTAATTTAATTTTTGGAAACCATAAAATGAAGCTTGTTATTTTAAGGGATTAAGATTATTTTTAATAATAAAATTTAATAATTTAAGAAACTAAATGAGTAAACATTAATTAAATAATTGAAAGGGATTTTGAAACTCCTCCACTGCATGGATAATGATCTAGGTGCAATAAGAATGAATATATTCCAGTTAAATGCTTAATATCAGTCTTTTTGTTCATACATGAGGATGACTGTGAGATGAAGACCATTTCCAGAAAAAGTCTCTTATTAGTTTCTTTAGCTAAGATTTTAGCACCCTCAAAATCGATATTATGACCTTCTTTCTGAACATGATCACTAAGTGCACACCTTTCTGGGTGCTATCTACAATCACAGTTATGTGAACAAATTCTGTCTTTCAATAAAAATAAAACGGCCACGTGGACATGTCTGATCAACTTGAAGACAAACAATTACATATTTGTCTTCAAGTTGATCAGACATGTCCACGTAACCGTTTTATTTTATTTTTCGGACTTTATTTTGTGAAATTAAGTCTAAACAAATTTTGTTAATACTTGTAACTGTGATGTATTCTCTAATTGTAATGTCTTTCTGTTACCTGATTTTGTAAGTACTCAAAATTCAAAAATTTCCCAAATTTCATAACCAATTTATTAATATCCTCTTAAGTTCATGATCTCTCAATTCAATTGGAGTATTTACTTTGCAGGAAGCACTGAAGATGACGAAAGTCGAAAGCGCTTTGCTCTTTTAAATGATTAATACACTTTTATACAAGAATTCCTCTTCAATTATTATACACAAGTGTATTCAGCTTCCTACATTAATTATCTATATATTTGTGGAACAGGTGGTGATTTTTGCGGTAATGGTTTGAAAACGCTGAGTCTGTTTCATTTTTCAAAAATGATTGTTGGTGTTTTTAGAATCCCGTTTTAAACGATCGACCTGTATGATTAGAGATTCACGGCATGACTTGATATTCAAGCTACTTGACTTGACTTGAAATGATTATCAAGTCATGTTCAAGTAAAGTAGTAGTTTTGAATGTCAAGTCAAGTCAAGTATTTATTTATCAAGTACTTGAAAAATCAAGTACTTCTATCAAGCTACTTGATTTTTAGCAGTTTTATAAATTATGAAGTGTGCAATATGCTTCACCCTCTAATGTTTTGCAAATTGTCTTGAAATTGTTCAGATACTTACAAACTCGATCTATTATCGATCACTCCGTGTCTGTAGGCTTCAAAGTTTCATATTTTCTGTTTTATCACAAAGAATGTTCATAGACTTTCTCTTATTGAGGCCCCATCGCAGCATATCCAAAGTTGAATTCCATCTTGTTATGACATCAAATTTGGCATAGCCATTGTTAAATTCAGAGTAGTGCAAAATTTTCGAAATCGTTGCGCAGATTTTCAGAATTTTTTAATGCCTTATTAATGCAGATGTTCCACAATTTTTCATTTTTAGTACTGTGAGTTTCGTTGTGCAGAGCGTGCACTTCCCTTGCTTATCAGTCTTTTTCGTACTCTTCGGATATTTTTCAACGGTGAAATAATCCGTGACTTTTTTCTTTCCATTAGTCTTAGTTTTTTTGTGCTGGCTCTTGCACAAGTTCACGATCTTCGGATTGAGAAGTATTTTCCTCTTACACATATTCTGATTCGCTGTCCTCTGATTCCATTATTTCCGATGATTACTCATATTTTTCTTCTGCAGGACACAGGTTTAAACACTTTTGTAATTTTGTGATGTAACAACTTAACAAGTCACACAATTGGACAAAACTACAATTCACCTAGGGCGTGTATGTATGCATAATAAGCAAGACTGCGCGATTGATGCAGTCAGCTCGGAGCTCGGGGAACCCCCGTATTGCAGAGATATACGCTGTGCGACTCGTGTGTATCAAGATCAAGTAATATCAAGTAGCTTGATTTCGAGTCAAGTAATAAATATCTCAAATTGAGTCAAGTCAAGTATGTAAATTGTCACGCGCTTGATTTTCAAGTCAACTCAAGTAGTTTGTTAAAATATCAAGCTACTTGACTTGATGAATCTCTATGTATGATCTATACTACATTACATACACAATATATCAACTTGTGGATTTTCAAATTATGAAGTGACATAAGGCATTGAATATAAATCATGAGAATTTTGTTTTAGGTTTGAAAGCAAATTTGATATTGAATTTCTGTAAATGTGTCAAAATAGGTTAAAGGATTGAATATTTCAGATTTTTCTAACTTTAATTGAGGATATTAGCTCTTATTCTCAAACGAAAATTTAAAATCTGAAAAATTATCAAATTTTTCTCGGATTTTTCAATACCATATAAGTTTTTGAAGTGAGTGAAAAAATTGTAAAGGAACAAAATAAATAGAATTATTTTGAAATTTATTTTTTGAAAAACTTCTGCATATTTGTACGGTTTAGGCAATTAATTTTTATGATTACGTAAAATCTGTAATTGTTTGGGTTCACTTGATTACTGAAGATTATCTTTTTTATTATCAGATAAAATGATGTTTCGAAAAGCACTACACTATAACACGATTATATGGAATGATAACATAAATGAACTAGATTGCAATTTCAGCTGCTTCAGTAATTATAAGATACTTCATTCATAATAATGTCACTTGGTAAAAATGGAATTAAGCATGTTATGTACATTAAACTATTATTTGTGTGTTAATCTGAAACTATATCTAAATCATTTTATATTCGCAAACCTCGACACAAACTTCAATTTTATGAACGCCGTCCCTGTGTTACGAGGGAGACTTCACCACAACACCGTCAGATGGCATCACACGTGTGATCATGTATACGCAGCGAGTTCAGTCCAGTTATGACGTTTCATCTTCTCATTCGCTGACGTCTTACCGCCTTTAGCAGTGGGCAGCACGGAATTTGTCGCAGCAGGATATGCTTGGGTTGTGAACTCAAGGCAGCGTGGTCGGTTTTTGTCGGCTCCTGCTAGCAGGAGAATAGAAATTCAAGAGAATGTGAGAGGAGAGTTAGCAGTAATTGGCGGGAAAGAGGCGTGTTGATAATATTGTTTATCTCTTTCATGTTATAACAACTATATGAATTTGATTTTCTTATAATTTGTATTGATCGCTGTCCTATATTTCGCTTACTGATTGAAAATAGGTATAGAGTTAGCAATTAATATCTCTCATAATTATTTGGTTTCAGGCATGTTTCCTTGAAATAATTTCATAAATCTTTACAAACAATATTTGCTTTGTCAAAATGATCAACAACAATAAGTTTCACACAATGGTAATAAAATTTAAAATAATTTAACCAAAAATAGAGTACAGAAGTAGTAGTCAAAGAGTTCAAGTTTATTTCGAGATATAGGTATGAGAAAAATTTCTTACAGAGTACTTTGCTTCTAGAGCAAATCTATATAAGAAGATATAAACCTCTCCTAGTAATTTCTTTACGATGTGATTTCAGTTTCAGTAAACAGATTTATGTAAAATTTGAGCAAAACAATTTTCTATTCAGAAATAATCTCCTGCAATTGACAAGTCGCCTGATTCAGCCTTATAAGGACAGCGAGTTCTTTCAGCACTATAAAATATGTGCATTCTATTCAAAATCACAACTTTCCTTCTTCTTTATTTCAAAATTACAAGAGCTATAGAGACACATACATACGAAATATATTCTTCTATAGATTCAGATTGAGTGCATTTGAAAAGGAAGTAATAACCACAAGATACAATATTCATTCAAACTCTATGTTAAAATCAATTCAGAGGCATCATTTTATTTTGGATTATCATAATTAATTTTCCTAGAAATAATATAAAAATTATTTCATAGAGGTGATCCTATGGGTGACAGCTTCGGCTTCTTAATATTGCTTTAGACCACAAACGATTGCCACGAAGATTTTTCTCATTTTGTCTTATTTAGTTATTGTTACTCCAGAGTGGAGGAACTATCTACCACCTTCACCATAGGTTGTCACTCGTAGGTACCGTTGTTTCAATTTTTCGTAGCAATAGTCAATATGGCAGATAGTTGAATATTGCGAAAAATTTGCTTTCCACCAAGACCCTGTGTGTTTTATGTTCATTGATCCAATACACCATCATATTGTTCTCATTGTTAACATTAGGTGATTCTTCTGTATCTTGAAACTTTGCACGCTAAGCATTGTCTGTCATTTACCTACCCTTGTAGGTTCTGGTGATTCTGTATGATTTTGATGTGCAACTTTTTTTGTTAGCTTTGGTGACCTCGGCCAGTTCAGGTTGAAGTATATTAGCAAATATTAAATACTATAACTCAGTTCGAAATTACTATAATCTCGAGTGTATGCTACAGAATGGTCTTCATTATCTTTCTGTTCAGACCTTGAATATTTCAATAGTTCTTTAGATGAATATATCTTCTTATCTTATATGTAATTTCTAGCGCTCATTAAAATTAAATTTTAGGAAAGAAGTGAAAAAAAGCATAATTTATGCCCGATTATTCCACCAACGAGATGTAAGGAAGTTTCTAACTAAGTAATTCCTACGAAGAAATACCTAAATCCGATACTTACTTAAATCGGATTTCACCAACCTAAGAAATTCTTAGTTAAGAAATACCTTGTTAAGAACGATTTGGAAAGTTCTGTACATATAATTGGTACCACTGTTTAATACTAGACTGTAAATTTGACAAAGGATAGTAAGAAGAGAAAAAAATGATAGAAATATAATGATTTTATTATATCAATTTGAGGTTAAACATTTCCTAATTACTCTAGGCAGACCTAACGTTAGGTATTTCCTATCGTCTTTAGGCATTACTTAACGCGTGGTGAAACGCAAATTGCACTTAGGAATTCCTAAATCCGATTCAAGTATTGCCTAACTTTAGGAATTATTTGGTGAAATCGGGCATTAGTGTCCCTAGTATATTTAAGAGCTTCCCAGCTAGCAAAAAGCTTCTATAAATTCAGAGTAAAAGAACTTTTCTGTTCTGTAAAGGTTTCATAGTTGTGTCTAGAACATTAGGTTGTTGTATAAGTGGAGCAGATGATACTATTTTGTCTTCGTAAGCTAAATTGTTCTTTAAGTTTATTGCAAGAACGTTCTTAGAACATAATTACAGAGCATTCAGAAGATAAGTGTAAATAATTGCTCGATAACTGTCTATAGTAGCACAATTTTACAGCAATGGTGCTTATAGAACTGAATAATTCCAAATCCGATGTAAAAAAGTATCTTATAGAACTATACCAACTCCTGTGAAGCTCCTATAGAATTGCTCCGTAGTGGTTGATTATAGTTTTTTTATAGAAATATTGTATGAAGGGTGGCAAAGAGACAATTTTGCTACGAATAACAAATTATGCATATGGAAGCTGCTAACGAACTTAATAAAAAAAGCCTCTATAACGTTGTTATAGAGAGTAATGTTATAGTTGTTATACAATAATTACAGAGTAATTAGGTTTAAATCTATGCCATTTTTGTTTCATAAAAAGGCACCACAGAACAACCATACCTTAATTGACGTCATTTTAAAAGTGAATTTCGTTTGTGTATAAGTCTTAGACGACATTTTTTATAAAAACCATGGCTTTAAGTAAATGGAAACAGATGAAAAAAAGTGGAGCATTTAGTAGGAAAACGAAAAGAATTTACGAAAGCTTATTACGTGATAGAATTTCCGTAAATAACAGCAATGACAGCAAAGCTACAAATAAGGAGATCCAGGTTACCGCATTAAAAACAGATAGTGTACTTATTGAGGTACCAAAGACCTTGATCGCGGAACAAAACAATAGAATAGACAGCGACATAGAAAACCAAGAAGATGACAAACTTATAGTAAAAAGAAATGACTGGCTAATAGAGCTTCAGAACAATTATGATGAAGATTTCAAATGTAGACCAAATTAGGTATTCCTCTGTGTTGATAATGTTATTAAATACGTAGTTTGCATACAATACTTTCCATAGGGTTTTTAAGGGCGAACAAGGTGGCAAGTTATACCAAGTGACAGTTGGCTACAGAAAGAAGTAGTTAATGTCACCCAGGCTATAATTACGGATCAATTGACACCTCAATCTACAAAATAGTACCAATAATTCAGGCGATCTCATAGAACATACATATTATAATGAACAAAACTAAATTTGGATTTACTAAGTTTATTATCACAAAATATTTTAAAAATATAAAACTGCGATTGCAATTTCGGTCACTAGACCATCATCGGGCAGATTGAGTTAAGAAGTTCTTAACTGTTAGTTTTAGTAGGCACATTTGAGTTACAGTAGTTGCTTATGAAGTATATTAGCTCTGCAATCATTGCAATCGACACAAAAGATTCATATTAGTTGGCATCCATATTGGAAGTACGAGATAAGCTTTCCATTTCGTCGCCATTTTGTGAAGAAACAAGAAAAATTCAGATAAAAACCAATAGGAAACATAAATAGACCAAATATTATCAGTAATATGATGTATATTTACTTTCTTACTGTTTTTTTATACATTTGGCGGCAAAAGTTATCAATAATTTTTATTCAATACAAAATTAGTTATAAACATTGTAGAAAAATAAGATAAAATGAGGGCGCGTCAAAAAATTACCATATATATACCACATATTTCACATTGATTCTTCTTTCGCATTAAAATTTATTTATCTTTTGATTTCAAACTTACTAGAAAATTCAAATAAATGGTGAAGGTACTTTACATATTATGGCGTCCATATCATTTTTAACGCGTACCCATGATGTAAACTGATACAGAAGCATTTTGTCTTTGAAAGATGTAAAAAAACCTATTAAAGTTTTGTAAATATAACGTCACGCAACAAAATAATTGTATAATGGAATACAATATGTACGGTTAACGAACAAAAATATAAAAGTTCTTTATACGCTCTATGATAGAATTTTAAGACACCATTTTAGAACTATTATAGAATCCTTAAGACATTGCTCTGTAACTATCGCATAGAAATTCTTTACGACTTGTAAGAACGTTTACACAACAATTCTATGAACGTTTTCTACATACCTTACAGAACAACTTGAAGAACTGAAAAGTTCTTTAGCACGGGCCCATTTCTTTTGTATAACTGTTGTAAGAACGTTTTGAGAATGTTCTTAGAACAAACATTGCTCTATAACATTTGCTGAGAAAACGTTCTCTCAACTTTTACAGAACATGAAATTGTCAGCTGGGTTGAAATTATTGTGAACAATGCTAAGATATATAAATTAGCAAATATCGCATAACCTGCATGGCCTCTGTTGATGTTACTAGTATAGCTTTAGTTTTATCCAAACAAGCTGTTTTTTGTATTTAGTTGAGCTCCATTCTAGCTGAATATTATGTGTTTATATTTAAATTGTAGAGGCCTGAGGAAGGATATACATTGATATCCGAAATATAGACATAATTAATTAACAAATTGGTTGTGTATCTACACTATAGTTGGTCCTTTAATTTGTCGAAATCTTCAAATATATATATATATATATATATATATATATATATATATATATATATATATATATATATATATATATATATATACATATACTTCCATTTATATTTCTATATACTTTTTCTTCGATTTGTTATCCATTACAGGCGTTTCCGAATTTTGGAATATTTATATGATATTAATATTGAAGGAGAAGAATAACATAATCATCTGCTTTTTGCTAAATATTTTGAAAAAGTCACGAATATCGCGATAAAACATTACCAAGTTCTAAATAAATAAATTATATCTCTAACTTCTTACACCTGTTAAAAAAAATGAAGAAAAAAAACACACATATGTATATATATATATATAAATTTTTTTTTTATGAATTAAATGAAGTCTGAATATAATGCTACGACTTTATAAAGGCGCACGCACAATAAATCTCTATAAAGGCATATCTAATTCACTGAAGAAGAAACCATCACCTTCCTCGCTATCAAAGTCTTATTAACGACGAGTTCAGAAATTAATATAGTCAAATAATCAAGGATTAACTGAATCACTTTTTGATAACAAGTTACAATTTAGATTCATGCAAAAATCTCTCACAATATGCAATTGACTGGAAAGTCGATGATCAATTGTCGTAATGATATGAACTCAAGAATGTGTGACCACGTGCTAATAAAATATTTAATTAAAATTTCAAGTTTTGCGAGTTGTTATACTGCCAATTACCGTGAGTTGGCGTGGGATGTTGATTTATCTTCTTCCATGGTGCATCGGGAATTATAAATTATGTTCAGATGTTTGTTATTTGCCTCGCAAGCCCCGTTTTGATGTGAGAAATATCGCAGATTGATTTATTCGTGAGAAATTCATTAAAACACGGCGGACTGAGCTGAACAAATTAACTTTCATGGCATGAGGGAGGAAGATATTGATTTCTGGTATAGTTAACCTGTATCATTACCATTATAGTTTTATTTAACTATAGGTCTGGGGTTACTTTTGGAAATAGAACAAAACTGTTGAATTTGGCTAAATTTATTCGGAATTTGGCATCTTCAAATTTTGAACAAGACAGTGGAGAGGAGGTACATAAGAGGAATATTTCATACTTGTGAGAAAATGTGTGAAAATAGATGATAAATAACATAATCGAAAATCAATTTTCTTGAGCTTTGAGTAGATTAAGTGAAACCAAAACCGGTTCTTGGAAGATTTCTCCCCTCAAAAGCTCTCCAAGTCGAATAAGAAGGAAGAAAATTTGTAAGTTAATTTACTTGAAAGTTCCCTTTGGAGGCATAAACTGTTTTTTGGACCGTCGCAATTTTTTTTGTAGAGCTTTCTGGTTTTTTCGCGGTTTTGCACACCTCAACAGATTCTGCAGATTGAGTAAGAGGGTTGAAAATTCGTACCTACATAGAGTGAGTCTAGGTTTTCGTGGTTTTCGACAATTTGCGCACCGCAACAACTTTAGCTGAATGATTTAGAGGGTTCAAGTTTGGTAGGTACGTCGATTGGGTTGATGTTTGGATACGATCCTGTAGGGTTCCTATTATTGTTCTTTACCGCCCCAATTTTAATGTAGAGATTCAATTTTTACGCGTGGGTTTCAAGTTTTCACTCAACTCTACAGCTCCTTCGAATTGATTTAGGAGATTGAAGATTTGTACGCGGAATGAGTGAATTTTACCGCAGCAACTTTTATGTGAAAATTCCATGCGTTTTTGTAGGTTTTCAAGCCATTTGAATGTAGAGATTTTATATTTTATCATGGGTTTTAAGGATTTTTTAACCTCTACATTCGCTCCAAATTGACTTAGGAATTTAATAATTTGCGTTGAAATAAAAAAAAGAGCAGAGAAAAATACGACGTCAGTGACAAATCTCTGCTGATCACGCGTTATTCTAAAATCAATTTTGACAAAATTGTTCACGATTTTTATAAATTGTATTGAAGAAAAGATCTTCATTATTTATGTATAAGTGATCAAAAAGATTGGTGTGTGATTTAAATTCTGATTTTTTCCTCAAGCAAAGAACTGAAGGATCCAAGTCATATTCTTTTCGAAATATTAATTGGGAAAACCAACTGGTATTTGTTTCTTTACATTGACTGGTTTGTTCGAAATATTATGTAATAATTTCTTAGATTTTGTAGAATTTCTCTGTGAGAACTTATTCTTCTCATTCCAACATATTGAATATTTTGACCGATTGCTTTTTCAATCGACAGGATCGATTCGTTTCCACCTTCGCATACATATTCATGGTCTGATTTATTGTAATCCATTAAAACTATATCTGCAGTGTAGAAGAGAACCTGGTTGAATTAATTCCCGACCAACTCGTTTACTGACTGTTGACGGTTTAATACCAGCGCGAAAGTTTCGTTATCAGCTCCTCTGCATTTCTTGTCTCGATTTAATTAGTCCAAGGTTTGCAAGAAAAAAAATGACTATCAATGAAATTAAATGAGTTAGGTTCACCGTTATTGATGAAAGACTATGTTTTAGATAAATTTCATGAATGATTATTCATTGAATATTTAATTTTCGAGTTGAAAATTGAATTCTGTCAATTTGAATGAATTAACAAAAAATGTGATAATGTTTATATTAATTTTAAATGATATATGACTCTCAGGTGCAAATTTTTTGTAAGGAAATAGCTGGAATTTGTGATAATATAAGGTAGGAAATTGTGTGGTGAATATATTGAATTCATAAATTAACAAGTTTTGTAATTTGATATTGGTGACAACAAATAATATGAAAATCGGGTTTGACGTTGACTCCATAACAATTTTTAAACGATCGTTGCTGGATCTGGTTCATCAGTGCATAGGTACCTACTGAAAATTTTGCACTAGAACTCTGAGAAAACTCTAAACTGACTTCGCCCACTTCAAATTAGTGAGCAAATAATTGAACTGAAAAATAATACTACTAAATATTCTTGGCGTGGATTCAAATTCAACGTGGTTGAATATGTATTATATGAGGCGTGGTATTACAAAACTCACTATATCCATATTTTTCCAATAAGTATCAAGATAACAGTGAATTTTGAATCTATAGATGTTCCTCTCAAAAACTGCAGTGTGTTGTCGTAGCAAAAATGATTATATCCCTATCAAAAATACATGAGCAAAATGGGTGTCACTCCAAAACTCGTGATATTTTACTGCAGTGACGCTGCAGTATCAACTATATCCACTGAACCAATGAAATCGCTCGAAAAGATGCCCGTGGCGTATAATATCAGCGTAAACGTAAAGGTTATGTAGCAACCTGTTCTCTTGGTTTGTTGTTTTTAATAGATTTTCATAATTAAATCGTGGATATTATTAATTTCTAAGCCATGGAAATGTTTGTGATCCCTGCTGCACCAAAACAAGCGAGGAAATCCTGTGAAACCAGCCAAGATCAATGACATTCGACAATTATTAACCAAGCACTTTGGAAATGAGTGGTGCGATTTAGAAGAATGCAATTTTTATAAAACTGTTGTTTATCATGCAATAGTTTCTGACAATTTAGGACCTGAAAATGAGTGTGAATGTGAAAGTCATGAGGATGATCATGCAGTGAGAGTTTAAAACTTTTATCAAAACTATCCACAAAAATATCCGCTACTTTAAACTTGAAAATTTTACCTTAAGTGATTTGTTTAATTTTTATGCTGCTCGTATTTTTTTGACTATAAAAATTATTTAAGAATATTTTTTTTGTTCAATAAATATAACTTTACAATGATTTATATGTTTTTCCTTCAAACTCAATATTCATGTGTTTGATTCGTATTAATACAATTTTTATTGTGTTAGTGCAACAATTTTGATATTCATCTAATGATGGTGCAAAATTATCTATATCCACAGTTTCACTGCAAAACTCACTTTATCTAAACTTTGAAATGGTATAATTGAAAAAATTCAGCAACCATGTTTACATTTTCTTACCAGAATCACTATTTAGATATGATAGATAAGTTTGGAAAAAAGTAATTACTCATTTGTTGCCGATTAACACAGATAACAGTTTTTCGTGAATTCTGAAAATTTTTCTAAAATGGATACAGTGAGTTTTGCAATGCCTCGCCTCATATTATGATTGAATCGAAGCTTTATACTTATATCCAAAAACTTTCCCACTAGAACTCATTATATGAAGCACAAATTAGGCATACCCTGAAATATTATTTCTATTTTTGGAATAGTGCTGTCAAAAATTCACTTATTGGATTGATTGGGCCTATACATGGTGTAAATTAATAAACATATTAAAACAATGGTTAATAATTCACACATTTTTTAATAACAATTATTAATAATATTTATTAATAACAATTTCAAATGTATAAATTGTTATTATTAATCATTGTTTTAAAACATTTACTTTATATGTTAAGAATGAAATTCAATACAGACCAAAGATCTTTAAAACATATCTAGAAGTATTTAGAGATACTGTTTAAAGTCGATGTGAATGTTTATATTGATTTGTCATTTACACCTCAATTTGTTATGTACCTAACACATGTTTATAAGAAATATATAATGTTTGTATTTTCATAATACATCATTGCTATTTTTTTCAAATAGGTATTATCAGAGAAGAAGCTATCATATTCGCTAAAATTTCTAGAGATTCATGGGTATAGTAATCGACCACCCTGAATTATTGAATCAATTTGAGTGATTGTTCAAAAAACTAAATTTGATCATATGTTCCTTAAATACATTGAAACAGTATATTTTCATGTACAGTCATTCGGGGTAACTGCACGCAGTGGGTGAGTGAGTTTATCTCCAAAACAGGAAGAGGTGCCAATTTTCTTAAATGTTTTTCGTATTTCCTGATTGTTAGCATTTCTAGATATAGCCAATAAATCATAGAAATCAGGCTCATGTCCAAAAACAATAACAAGACACCAAAAGATTATTACTAGGGGAACAAAATAAGCCAGCTTTGAAAACCTTAAATTAAAATGAGGGTAGATTAATGAAATTAATACACTATTTCATTCACAAATGAAAAGTAATCCAATTAAAACATGAGAAAAGTCGCGACCAGTCACGATGACTTGCGGTAGGCGGATTTTTTTTTTTAGCAAAAAACTGCATGTGGTCATTTCATCCGTAGATTTTTGTTTAATGGAAAACAGTTTAGCATCAAAGTTATTGAACCCACAAGAGGCTTCGGTAGACTCTTGGGTGTTGTGTATGTCCGGAATTTAGTGGTTCTATATATATGATTAAATTGTTCGGTAATGTACATCGTTTACAAGCCCATTGGCCGTTCGGAACCGGCGTTAAACTGTAGGTCCCTCGAGATATAAAAAAAGTGACCCCACAACGGTAAGTTGTTTTTTTTAGGGTTCTGTACCCAAAGGGAAAAAACGGAACTCTTTTACTAAGACATTGCTGTCTGTCCGGCTGTCCGTTCGTCTGTCTGTTACCAGAATGTATCTCAAGAACCGCGATTGTTAGACAGTTGAAGTTTCCACAAATTATGTATTTCCATTACCGCTATAACAACAAATACTAAAAATAAAATAAAATAAATATTTAAGGGGGGCCCCATACAACAAACGCGATTTTTTTTGCGCTTTTTCGCTCGATATCAATAATGGCAACAGGTAGGCACTCGAAATATTCACAAAACACTCAGTTATATTTCTACTTCAATAATGAATAATAAAATTACAATAAAATAAATATTTAAAGGGGGCATAGTCAAAGGGCACGGAACCCTTCGTGCGCGAGTCCGACTCGCACGTTTTTGTTTTATTTACATATTTACGCTTAAATCAAGATTAAATTTTGAGGTTCTATTTGCTTTCAATTTATTATATGGGAATTCTTCCAAAATTCAGCATTCAAGGGAAAAGTCGCGCATGTAAGTGTGCGCATGCTTACACTTCCCCTTAGGTGTTATTTTCGATTGTACATAATGTTTTTGGAACTTTTATAACACCCTTGTATTTGTATTTGTTCAGCCTCAAACTGAACACTGCTGCGTCTATAATGGTACCATTTAAGTCACCATTCAACAGTGAAGCCTTCTGTAGCATCTACTTTTATAACAGTAGCATACTTCTCTCCTATTAGTTAGAAAAAATATACAGAGCCAAATAAAGAGGAATGGATTCAGTACATGTATTGAAATGACTGGTAGCATAAAAAATGAACTTTGTATGAGAAAAGAGGTTTTGTTTCTTATAATTATACGGTTGATTATTGAAATGATAATATTTTTATTACATTTGTTCATATCGTTCACATCTGAATATTAAGTTAAGTCGCCTTAAATTCTGTATTTTTGGTTGTGTAAAACTCCTCGAGTTC
The DNA here is from genome assembly GCA_030704885.1 of Cynegetis impunctata. NCBI lineage: Eukaryota > Metazoa > Arthropoda > Insecta > Coleoptera > Coccinellidae > Cynegetis > Cynegetis impunctata. The sequence goes on along the minus strand of JARQZK010002957.1, from coordinate 138,604 downwards.
TGTTTCAATATCTATGTAATAATTGAGTTTTTTAACCTTTTTTTTTGAGAAAATTTTTTGGATTATTCAATGTCTAATAACTAGTGAACAATGTTTTCTAAGTTGTGTTGTAATAGATCACCTTTTTCCCGGTAATTGTGTTCAATTTAATTGTAGCAAGCGATGCGCTTACTTACCCCAAACAGGCCATTGAATGGTTCATCTCAGAGCCCCGCTCTTATTTACTTAACTATTTTATATATTAAGTTGTGAGCCATTATTTATCGAAGAGCGTACACTTGATCCGAATGACTCTATAATTACCATCATATAGTATGCTATGGATACATAAAATATTCTCACGCAAATCGCCTTTTTGTAATTGTAGGAAACTTATTAGTCTTGCTTCATATATTTTAGTCTAAAAAGTTTCGTGAAAGAACTTTTTCACGAAACACAGAATCCTATCACGATACTGAACTGTAACAAAAACTCAAAAATCACCTATCTGTCCTGCCAATCCTACTCATACACCCTTCCAAAGAGTCTATTTTTTTCTTGTATTGGACTAAATACATAGGACCCAATTTATGAAAAAAAGATGAGCATTCAAGTAAAGAAGAAGTTGTTTAATATGGGGTACCACAGGGTATAGTATTGCAACCTGTTTTATTCATTATATATGTGAATAGCCTATTGCTAATGAGAAAAACGGGTGAGATTATCATACCTACTATACGAAAGAAGTAATTGCAAAAAGAAACAATAAGTAGAAGTAGATCTTGATAGTATGAAACAGTGGTTCGGAGAGAATGAACTCACGATGAATTTGCAGGAAACAAAGTACTTACCATTTGCCGCTCACGAATCAGGACTTCCACATATGGGCAATCTAGAAGTTGATAAGGAAACATCAATCCCTGAAGTCGAGCATATAATATCTCTAGGTGTAACAATTGATCGACATCTGAAATGGAATAAACATTTAAAAGTTTTAGTGACCAAACTGAGGTGTTAACTTAAAGATGAATTACTTAGCAGTATGTCAGTTCCTAATGAGATATGTTGTAATAGGTTGGAGCGCAGAGGGTTGAAGTAATCCAAAAATGGTTGCTCCGTGTGATCTATGGAAAACCTCTCCTGTTTCCATTTCCAGATGATTTGTTTGCTGTTTCCAAAGTTATGAATCCCCACCAGCTATTTATACTTACGCCAAGTAATGGCGTAAGTGCACAAGACTTCAACTAAGGAAAACTGAATATGAATATGAAACACGAAGCAAGATAAGTCAATACCTTACGCCTAGAGCAGAAAAACGCATAGGCCAGAGATGCTTCACCTATCTAGCCTCGGAACTGAGAAATATAGTAAATCTAACTAAAAAAGAAGGAAATTGAAAATTTGGGTGATTGAAAAGGAAAGAACATATTTCAATTTAATAATAAATCCCTATTGACTTACACCAACCTCATATTGTGTGCCCATGTTATGTGTCCCATGAATTTGTAAATTAATTTGAATACCGGCTACTGTATTATATTTTGGTTTGTTATAAGTCACGTACAGTCTCACGCCTCTGTGATTATTGTTTATACCAGTAGCTTCACAGCATAAACCATATTATTATTATCATAAATATTATTATTAAATTCAGCAAGAAAATGACACTTCACGATCCAGTTTGTAGTATTGTTAGATCGAGCATGGCTTTTGTATGGAAGAAAATGGTGCAACTATATCAGGGGGTGTGCATCTTGAACCATAGCTTCATAAATATCTATAAACTCGTGATCGAATGCTAAGTACTATGAAACCTATCCAAAATTTTTCATTTCATAATTATAGCACATCAAGTTGTAAATGAAGAAAATGGCTAAGAAGATAAAACAAACTTTCATGTTGTACTTGAAATATATTCAAATATAATAATAATGTACTCTTATGATGATGAAACACTTATTTATGTTCACGTAATTCAAATGGAATTTTTGAGTAGCTCAGGTACATTGTAGTTGAAATATTGATAGAATAATTTAATGAAAAATTTCAGCAAAAAAAAGTTTTGAATAAACAACACGTATCTTGCCTTTATTGAATATTCAAACGAGGGATACTCCTAAATTGATTAACTATCCTTTGCCGTTTTGCCGATAAAGAAAGGGTTCCAGTACCTACCCAGCTTTTTCAACCACCTTCTATTATATCAAACAAACAGAAAGTTATAATTCATCGTTGAACTTCAGTCCGCAACGGCCAAGGGTTGGCTCTCTCATTTTATAATTGGTAGAATGACTTTGACATAAATTAGTGCTTCGTGACTGGAATCGGTCTATATCTTCAATCTGTGCGTATATCATAGTTCTAATGCGGATCTCGAAAGCAGATTTGGCGGCGAGACCGGCCGTGTGTTTGGTCGTAAATATTCCAGAATATACCCCCGGAGCTCGAGAAACGGGGTCCAGACATCGCGAGTTAGGAGAAAGTGACTCCTGCAATTTACCGAAAATATGTGATTCATTGAGGTCTTGAAAATTATGTCAAGAGAGGTTTGGGCTCATGTACTTCATAGTTAGTGTGTGCTCAATTTCAGTTTGAAGATAAAATTTAATGCTTTTCCAATATTCGAGCTCATAACGTTCCTTGAATTCAACCAGAGTAATTTCTGTCTTTCCATGGATCTTTGAAATTGAGGTATTGAATTATTCATAATAAAACTGATGAAGTTGAAATAATTATACTAATTCAAAGATTGGTAAATATTCCGTAGAAAACAGTAGATATGTATGTCAAAACTGTTAGTAGAATAAATCTAATGATCTTTTTTTCTCAACAATTTATCTATTATTAAGCATCCTCCTATCTATAGATTAAACATCTGAGTCACAGTATGATTGTGAAAATAACATGAAGGACATTATTTCGCAGAATATAGAAATTCTGTATCACTTATTTTTGTCACATCAAGGAGGAGAAGAATTCTGATTTAGACTTTTGTGAAAGGAGGAAATGAAGCTGTTGGGTTCTCTATCCTACAATTTAGTGATAAGTCGTAGGTATGCAAATACATATGCACAATATATTTCCCATGAAGCAATTAGGTATACATATTTTTATAAGTCTTCATCTGATCACAAATAACATAGTAAACCTTTGTCACGCAAGGTACTCAGAACTGTATATTTGGTGAACCAATGGATCTGAAATAGGCTGGGTGGTTCTCAGCATAAAAGCCTCAGATGAATTAGTACTGGGTGTCTGATTAAGAGAGGCACCCGGCTGTATCTCAGAAAGTATTCGTCGTAGATACTTACGGTAAAAAATCTAATGACCAAAATGGCCAAGAGAAAATCCTGGAAATTATTTTCAGGTTTCTTAGATGGCCGCCCGAGGGCGTAACCGCCGTCTGAAACTTTTAAAGTGATTTTTTTTTATAAAATTCATCTAGTAAATATACCAAAAAAATATTTTGTGTTTTAAGCTGAGCTTTATTCGAGTCATTTTTATTTGACACTTTTTGACGTATCTATTGATATGAAGTAGTGGAGGGTGATTCAATATTATAACATAACTTTTTTTCCATAAAAATGTATTGTTATAATGCCAAAATAGGCTAGTGAAAACCGTATCTCGATATCTTATTCCTAGCCTAAAATATCGAAGAAAGAAAATTTAGTTATCATATGATTCAAAAAGACGCCATCACACCGGTATTTATTTTCATTTATTTGTCTTTATCCAAGAACCAATGATGAAATTTCACAATTTTATGATTTTCAAAATATAGCATTCTCATTTCAAAAAATTAAAAAAAAATCGATTGGAAGCATAATAAGTAATGTGATAATATGCAAGTGCAATGTAGTCAGAATATGAAGAGCATGGAGGAAAAACATATGCCTAAAATCAACTTGTCAACAAATACTAAAATGATACATATAGTGGCAGTTTAATGAGTTTTTGTGGCATACAGAAGTGAGGATTAAAAAAGATTGAACTGTCTTTTACGGAAAATGAAGCTGTTGATATGTTTGCGTTATATTTTGAATTTCTTCAAAATGTGGCATTGGCACAGAGCTCTTTATTCGGCGTTTACGCTATGCGAGAATTTTTCCGCGTTTAGTCCGAAATTTGCGTAATACTGTCAGCTTCGACCCTATAAAATACAGATGAAAATTCTCTATTTTCTTCAAATATGCCCAACAAATTCTCGCATGGCGTAAACGCCGATTTGGAAATCGAATTGTCTAGAATCTTTGTGCCAATATATCAATAGCTTCATTGTTCGTAAATGCATTTCAATAGTTTTCAGTCCTTACTTGTGTGTATTACAAAAATTCATTACACTGCCATTACAAGTTCATTTTTAATATTTGTTGACAAGTTGATTTTAGGCATTTATTTTTCCTTCATGGCCTGCTCTCCATATTCTGATTTAACTTCTTGCACTTTTATAAATTATATTCATTGATTATTAGGCCCCTAAACGATTTTATAAAATTTTTTTGAACTAAGAATACAAGTACCTATTTGATAATCATTGAAAAATGAAATTTCATCATTGATTTTTGGAAAAAAGCAAATGAATAAAAATAAATACATGTGTGAAAGCGTCTTTTTAAAATTATGTGATAAATAAATTTTTTTTTTCCGATAATTTAGGCCACAAATAAGATACGGTTTTCACTAGCCTATTTTGACATCATCATACTACATTTTTATGGAAAAAAAGTCATGTTATTGCATTCATTTTTAAGAGAAAGTAGCAATTTTCTGTTATTATATCAAAAAACGCTCTCTACCGGCATAACTAAAAATTTGACAGACCACAGATAACATGGTTTTGATGAAGCAATAAATGCTTTTCCCAACGAGATCAACTTTGTTGAAATCCGATCAGTCGTTCAGGAGTTACAGCTGTTTATTAAAAAAAACATTGAATCTCCCCCCACCACTTAATTTCAATAGATACGTCAAAAAATGTCAAATAAGAATTACTCGAACTTTTTGGTATTTACTAGATGAGTTTTGGAAAAAAATCACTTTAAAAGTTTCAGATGGCGGTAACGCCCCTGGCGGCTATCTTAGAAACCTGAAAATCATTTACAGAATTTTCTGTTGGCCACTTTGAGCATAATTTTTTTCGTCTCTACGACGAATAATTTCTGAGATTCAGCGGGGCACATCTCTCAATCAGACACCCGGTACATCAGAATATGGAGCTCTTGCATGGAATATGTATGTGTTTTGATAATGTAAATAGTAGCTGAGTATAGCAACATCTGCCAAAGAACAGACTATAAAGATATTAGACAAGCCAGCTCAATGATACAAACAAAATACTTCCGTTGACCAGGCTTCAACCTCAATAGTCGGTTCAAATTCGAAGAACGCTTCTTTTATTTTTCTGGATTGACGGATAAAACTTTATAGAATCATTGTAACTAAACTATTTTGAAGTTATATTTTTCAAGATAACTCTGCATGTATAATCTTTTTACTTGCTTGGGCTAGGCTGTTCTCCTAGAGATGCAAATAAACACCAGAATTTATTATCTGTTGTAATATATTGTATTAATCAATATTTGGAATTAGACATCATTTTATGGCACACATGTGATCAAATCACACCATCGGCTAAAAAGGAAAATAAAAACAGCATAAATGGAAATCTTGTCACCCATGGCCGCTCTGGTCTTTAGCTAATATGATAAACAATTATTTTTTTATTCTTTCATTTGACCTCTCAGGAAATGGTATATGTTCGCTGAATGTGCATATATGAATTACGGACCTGAATTTATAACGCGAATACTAATACATCTTAATTTCACGCAAATGAATGGCTACGAAGAAATATCTGCTCTAAAAATTGAGCATCAAGGTTGACAAACAGTCTTGTATCAATGTTTCACCTTGGCGTTTGTAGAAAAATTATTTTCTCATTCTTATAAGCTAACATGAGCTAAACTAAACCTTGAAAGAAAAATACTAGTTCTCGAAAATTAAACGCTGTAAAGAAATGATTTCCCAACATAAACCTTGTCGAATATCAAGAACCTAGGATTCTGATAAGCAGTCCACTAGAGTTTCAAATATGCTCGCTATTAGAGGTTTATTGTTTTATGATCTTGGAATGGTACATTGAGGGTAGCCGACTTTGATGTTGCAAAGTTATAATAGCGTTTGGTATAACCTAGGGCAACTTTTCTCAACCTTTCGGTACTTGCGGCGCAATTTGTAACACGCCCCCCGCGTGCAATGAAATGTAAACAAGCATATTGTATTTTGAGTTTTACGCCTAGACATGTAAAAGGAGGTACTTTGTTTTTGTATGTCTGTGTTATTTTATTTTGTCACTTAATCAAGTTTCTTGAATAATATTTTTTCTTTGATATGCTCGCGCTCCTTGCCCCATAAGGGGGCTCGCTCCACAGGTTGAGAATAGCTGGTATAAGGTATTGTTGAATAAGTCTATTGTTATTGGTCTATATGAGAATCTATTCTTTCTGATAAAACGCAAGATAGTACCATGACGTTTTCTCTTATCTGACACACTATCTTCAATGCACAATAATGAAATTGATTTATTTCAAAAAGATTATGATTTAATACCTAAAATCTCAGATGTAGACTACCTCAGCCAAAATAGTCAGTAAATATGTATATAAGTAAGAAAAGATATATATATATATATATATATATATATATATATATATATATATATATGTATGTATATATATATATATATATATATATATATATATATATATATATATATATATATATATATATATATATATATATATATATATATATATATATATATATATATATATAATTAGGAGTTTGTGGTGTTGTCGACCGTACGATGAATTAAATACTATGAAAATTATTGATGAAGTCACAAAATTGAGTGACGAAATATTGAGTAATATATATTAAATATAAAAATTTATTTAATAAGTTATAATTTGAAAGGAATATTCATAATCTTCTTCAAAAATAAGTAATCGAAAAACTAATTCAAATATGAGTGTCTTGTAATCACAGTATTCAGTTCAGAATACACAAACCAAATCTATCGAACATTCAATCCAAAACTACAGATTTGCACTAGAGCTATTTGAAACTACCATGTAAACACAAATTATGACAGTCCATAGAACTTATGCGGTTAGAGACCATTACGAAATAATCCATTTCAGCTCATCATGCCACCGTTCATATATCAGGGCTAATCATTAGACCAAAGGGTAGGATACCGCGATACTATTTTAATTTGCGTATGATTTCTGGTGTGACATAATTGAGTTTCGTCATCCCAGTGTTGTTTGCCGGGCGCAAATACCGGCGGAAATATTCCAACATTAACGGAAATGGTGTGCATAGAATAGATGGAGAGCTCATAGGCAGTCACAGAATGCAATGGTTGGATCACAGAGCGTAAGGATAATAAATAAGCGTTAAAGTTAATTTGCGTAAAGTATAATCTGGAGTAGGTACACAGTGGACGTGGATATGCTCACTAATGTATCAGATCATGTTATGTGACTCTCTATAACTTTCAGAGAATCATGAGTGAGGATGTTCAAAAGTTGAGATATTGTTTATGCATAATGTTAATCTTCGCAAATTGTAGTGTTACGGAGATGGATAATTCTAAATATTACGGTACTAGTCTAGTGGATTGATGAGAGATGATCCAAATCGTGTTAGTTATTCGAAAATTTATAATACAAAATGAACTATTTTGTAACCTCTCTTCATTTGGTATAGGTACATTAAATTCAGAGCTACGAAGACAATTTTGCATTTTATCAAAATGCTGAAGGTCCAAAGCACTTTCGATGATAAGAAAATAGGGTAGATATTGATGCCTTAGGTTTTGGAAAAAGTTTTTAATGGTGAATCTTGTACGGAATCTGTAGAAAAATTCATACTAAAGGTAATTTATAATTGAAATTTTGAGAATGTGAAGAACTTTGCTTTCTGTGTTTTGCGATTTTTAAATTCACAAAAATTTCACAATATTTTACTTACCTCCTTCTCTCTACCAATAAAGTAGGTATTCAAAAGTTATGATGGTTGTAAAATTTTCCATTTGAATGGCCGGCACACCACTTAAGGGGGCATCTCAAGTGGGGGAGGGGGTGGTCTCGATAAATATCACGTTGTTTTTTCCTCATTAAACAGTATAAAATTCCGAGAAAACAGGGTTAAATTAAATATAAAATGTTCTTCTTCTAAAATATGGCTAAATCATAAACACATAATAAAACACATCGCTGTTTAATTATGCAATGATAGAAAATTTATTAATTATAAAAAAATTCATTTGTTTGGAACAAATTCATTCATTTATTGAATATGAGCAAGTATTTTTCTAACATTACCTATTCATTAACTATTAATAAATATTCCAATGGCTCCAGTAGTCACTGTCGAGATCATACATGAGTCTTCGTGGATTGAATGAATATTATCTCACAAATTTTAGAAGTTTCTTTTGAAGTATTTCATATATTACATAAAATGAACAAGGAAAATTCCTTGTTAAACAACTTTCCAATACACGATTTGTATTGGGGAACAATTAGAAATTTATATTGAAGTTTCGCTTATCACTTGGTGAAACATGATTAAATATTGATATTTAAAATAAAAACGCTTGGCTTTAAGTTTCACAAATATATTGAATAAAAATTAACAATTACATTAGTCAACTAGTTTCGGGTTATGGGCCCATTATCAAGACTGAACAGAAAAATACTTAACAAGCTCATTTATAATATTGATTGTAGTAGAGGGGAAATTTGATATTCAACTTGTTCATTTACGATGGGGTAATTCCTCTTAATGGCACTACTAATTTCTAAAATTTCCAACAGGTCAAGACGTTTGCACTTTTTACCTGGGTGGAGGCATATCGTTTTCTCGAAGTCGATGAAATGGTTAAATTTTATACAATGCTCTGAGAAACCAGTGGTGTTTTTGTTAAACAAAATTGACTTTTTATGTTCTTCTACGCGAGTGTTGATTTTTCTGCCTGTTTGTCCGATATAAAAGGATGGGCATTCATTACAAAAGATTTTGTAAACACCACTGTTTTCTCCAATATTGTTCCTATCCTTGTTATTGACTAAGAGTGACTTTAAATTACGTTTATTTGTACATATGCTTTTAATACCGTTTTGTGATAATCTGTTGATGATTTTATTACTAATTCCTGGAATATAGTTTATTAAACGATATGCCTCCACCCAGGTAAAAAGGGCAAACTTCTTGACCTGTTGGAAATTTTAGAAATTAGTAGTGCCATTAAGAGGAATTACCCAATCGTAAATGAACAAGTTGAATACCAAATTTCGCCTCTACTACAATAAATATTATAAATGAGCTTGTTAAGTATTTTTCTGTTCAGTCTTGATAATGGGCCCATAACCGGAAACTAGTTGACTAATGTAATTGTTAACTTTTATTCAATATATTTGTGAAACTTAAAGCCAAGTGTTTCTATTTTAAATATCAATTAGAAATTTGTTTATTCACTCCGAGTCAAATAAACTGCACTGATGAGATCTAATTAGATCGAAACAGCTGTATGCAGATTTTGCATCTGGGTGGCTTGATAATTTCTATAATTCACTATTGGATTGTGAATGCAGATTTCGTATTGCGGAATACGTATAAACAGCTCCCTTGGAAAGTTGTTCGATAATTTTTAAATTATTGAAGAATTTTCCTTGTTCACTTTATGTGAAGTATTTTATTGTAAAATCTCATTGTAATTCTATGCTACGTTATTGAAAACCTTAAATTTTAGTATTGACTAGTCTTAAATAAAAACAATTATAAGAAAATTGTTGTTTTAAATAAATCTAATAGAACAAATAAGTACGCATTCAAAAAAAAATCTCACGGAGATTCAGGGAGGGGGTTGAGCAAAATCTCTAGACATCTCGATAAAAGGGGTCAAAAAAGCGCCAAAGTTCTCTCAAGTAATTAATGGATGCCTCCTAATTGAAGACCTTAGAGCAACAACGATACATGCCACAAAATTGAGTTTTTTGAGAAAATTCACTTTGAAATTTTCAATTAAATCCTGAAATACTATGAGCAAGAATAAGAATATTATATATCTTTTATTTTCAAAATTTCGTACTCTTTCTCAAAGAATTTTGGAAAATATATTTAATTCTTGTTTTTCTTAGCCGAAAAAAAAATATTTCCAAAAAAAAAGTGGCATGTAACCTTTTTCAATTAAAACATATTCAAAAATATTCAATCCTGAACGTACATGTAATATTTATTTTCATAACTAGAAATAAACACTGAATATTGCGAAATGAATTTTGGTATAAAAAAAACCAATTTTCATCTTCAATGTCACTAAAGTTGTCCAAATGTTCTATTTCATCTTCATTATCTATAGGTTCATCATTACTTATAGCTTCAACAACGCCAATGTCTCTATAATATTGTTGATAAATCGGCGTTATGTACTTCAGAAGTGCTGAAAGATTAGAAATTTTTTGGGGATTTGATGGAATAGGAGAAATGTTGTTCTCACTCCTTTTTTAACAATATTGATTGATTTGAATTCTTCATTTCAAAGGTGTTTTGCACACATTATATTTGGACTATCTTGAAAAAATCAAATGCGCAGATTTTGCTGAACTTAAGCTCCTCCAGAACAACTTTTTATATAAAATGAAATGGTGAAAAATATTTTATAGTTGATAATTTCATTCATTTCTACTATTTGTTAATTTTTCAATGCATAAAGGGGATATACCACAATTTAATTTATATTATTATTCTTGAAATTAATATACAACAAGAACGTTATATATATATATATATATATATATATATATATATATATATATATATATATATATATATATATATATATATATATATATATATATATATATATATATATATATATATATATATATATATATATATATATATACATATATTGAAGTATTATGAAACAAGTAACAAGAAAATGTTGAATTTCAGAGTTAATAAAACATCGTTATTCACAATTTCTGAAAGAAAAATTGAAGACACAATAATTTCACTCAGAAAAGAGATAAGCCACATATTTTGATAACTTAACTCCCTATCAGTATCTGAAGTGATTTCAGTCTCACTATCAGCGTCAATATAATCCTTATCCTTAACGCTATCTTCAGATCCAAAATCTGAGACATTATCAATTTCAGCAAATTCAAATTAATCTCTATTTTGTCCATCCGTTCTAGTATCTGACGCCGTCATGGGAGAAATAACGTGGCTTGTACCGTTTCTACACTTAAAAAGTTCAATTTTATATTTAAAGCGACAAGGATATTCATAAATTGAGCTACCATCTATGTTTCAGTATCAATAACATTTATTTCAAAGGTAAATAGTTGCCTTCTGGAGTGAATAATGTAAATATGTCATTTTGGAGAAAATTGTGACTTGTACTGTTGTTGCTATAAGGTCTTCAATTGTCAGAAAATTCTCTATTTTAGAACTGGACCGTTCGCTTTCTATTTTAAGGATTATATTATTATTTGTTAAGATTTTGATAACAGATTGCCTGACTACACGAAGAATTTTGTCATAAATTCATCGAGTTCATTAACAAAAGCCGATTTTCAGCAATCGATTGCGGCATCTCTCACTCCATAAAACCGGATAGAGAAAAACATCCCAATTCCATGAATCATAAAAATTTTTCTTCAATCCCCATAATTTATAGGATTCATAGATATAGCGGCCAGTCCCATAAAAGCGACCGACGAGTAGAGAATCATATTTCAATTTGTGTGTAAGTTATTGGAACTTTTGTTGGCTTATTTCAATATTCAGTCGCCAAATCAATGACCCATTATGATAGGCCATAAATAATACTTTGCCGGACAACTCTCTTTCATACGAAATAGGCGCAGCTTCATTGCTTGAAATATGGCCATTTATTCCGTATGAATTATTCCACTAACTCGTCAAAATATCGAAATGTTTCATTGGTTTACCTGAATCTCATTTCATTCGCGTTGAAATGGGCTTTTTCGTTTTGATTGAGTTATGGTCCACTCTGTTCGATTAACTAGTTTAACTGGTAGGCTTTATTTAAGTACGAATATTTACTACTTCAACAGAAATATGGTTTAAACCGTGCGGAGAAAATAATGCCATAGCAGTACTTCATTGATTTACGAATAAAATTTAAAAAATTTATGTTCATTATAGCATTTGCTTGATATGACGATATTAACGCAGGGATGATCAATTTGCAAAGCACCAAGGGCCACTATTTAAACCTTCAATACACTTATAATAATTATTTTTCTGAGTAACTATAGAGAACATTGTAAGGTGAAATCATAGTTAACGCAAAAATGTAGTTAAATTTTTTTTTCTGAATTTTTTTTAACATGTTCAATAATAATAATAATATTTACTCATCAGTAATGCAATTTACATTGTGTTGGACAAGTCAATATTCAATTGACAATAAATATGCATACAAATGATAACAACAACAATAAATATTCATACTTGCAAATAATAATTAAATGAAAATAAAAACAAAAATTAAATAACAATTCTACATTTTTATATTAGGGATTATCGACACTGTAAAAGGCTTCTAGTATTAATAGATTTTAAATATATTTTTTAAATCCTCATAATTTAAGTGACTTTACCGTTGGTGGTAGGTGGTTTAAAATTCTAATGCTCTGATACGATGGTAAAGATTCATACTACGATATGCATGAAATTCCCTCATATATATATATATTTCCCTCGTTTATATATATATATATATATATATATATATATATATATATATATATATATATATATATATAAACGAAAGAACCAGTAAGAATACGCTTACGGTTTACAAGAATCCATCGGCTGGTTGAACATTGCACGCAGAACACGTTTTTATGCCGAAAAGACTCTATTTAAATCAATAGAGTTACCCCATATTGAAATAAAATACCCAATTTCACTGTAAAATAAACCATATTAGAGGCTACCAGTATCTAATTATGCCTATGGACTAATAGACTTGACTCAGCTTTCCGCACAAGAAGTCAACATCTTTGCACCATCGTAACTCACTATCAATTTGAATGCCTAGGCATTGAATGCTATTTCTTAGAAACTCCATTAGATTTAAGCCATAAAGTGCCATTTACAGGTCTTATTTTGGAAACATTACATCAATTTAGAACACTTCTCCGATAGGTCTCCAGGTGTGTGCCGAATTTGTTAACGAAGTATTGTTATTATACTCGCAATGGCGTACTCAGGTAAATAATTTATAAAGAGCAGGAAAAGCAATGGCCCAAGCACAGACCCCTGAGCAACTACCAAACCCCCACCATACTCATTAGACTAACTCTTCTGAACCTTAACCACTATCGAACTATCAGTGTTGAAGGAACGTAACCATTTCTGAAACCAATGTTATAGAGCTAACTCGGATTGAATTCGGACACAAGCCAATTAAAAGATCTCGATAGGTCGATGAGAAGACCATCATCCAAGCACTCATAGTACTACTCCACAAAGGAGAGTGCGGCGGACTTCGTCGATCTACCAAATCAAAATCCGTGCAGACAATCGGTTACTAAATGGAATTTATTTAGGAAATTGATCATAGGATTATATAGAATTCTCTTCTGTATTAGATAAGAAAAATATAAAGATAATATATTTTCAGGAACTTATATTGTAATAGCAATGGAAAGAAAGAAGTATTCGATACGAACACAGTGGTCGATCAACTGCATTCACAAATGAATGAATGTAATTCGCCAGTTCAGTTGTAGACCATCTCATAAGATAAAGTAAAGAAGAGTCAGTGAGGTTTTGTTGTTTTCTGTTGATTTCATTGAGAAAAACACACTTCTACACAATCTCGCAAGTTTAGGAATTTCTTTAGACAGCAGTCTGAAAAAAATATGTAATTTTTCTTGCCCAGTATTCAGGATCAGCTTCAAAATTGCTCAACTCGATTTGTAGGTCAGGTGGTTGAACTTCATTAGTAGCTCCAACAAGATTATGAAGCAGTACACTTATTTAATTTGTGAATGATAAATGATCTTTCAATTTTCTGGAAGGTGTACGAAGAATACTTGAATAGTTTTATAGCTTTTTCCAAAATCCATTGATTAAGCCAATCAAATTTGATTGTCTCTTGTTTCTTCCTTGATATATCAAGTTTGGACCACTAAGGTGGTTAGTCAATTATGTTTGAAAAGCTTTCTGCCTTATTAATTCTGAATATTTAAATAGAAGGCACATTTTTATTGAGGAATTCAGGGATTTCCTTCATAGCTCTAGATTTCATTATAAAAAATCGTTCGATGCACTTTCCTGCACTTAGCCACCTTACGTGGTTTAACATTAGCCGTTTCTTATTTTCAGTGAAAACTGCTTAAGTTGTCTGCGTTAAAGAGTTTAAATCTTATGTTTTCAATATCAGTTTTATGTTTTACTGATTGAGTGACTATGATTCACTACTATATTAATAACACAATCAAAATTAACTTATAAGTGGGTGTTATGACTATGTTTTGAAGTCATGATAAACTGAATGATAAGTAAAGACTGGTACATGTGCCCTATCATATGCATGACCGTACAATATTAGCTTTATCAGCTATTGATACATAGCTCCACTATCAATGTTATAATAGAGAGAATTTCACTAACGTGTACATCAACCAAGGGCACGATGGAAATCGAACCCACGAACAACGATAGAGCATAAACCATACTGTTGGACCACGAAGCTTTCATAAGTGAATATAATAGACTGGCGGATGTTCTCAGTCAACATAGGAGGAAGCATTAAATTTTGATTGAATTTACTATAGTGATTTGTTTATTCTCAGCACTTGAATTTTTAAACCGATTTTACTGAAATGTTGACGTTTTGCCACAAAATTCGTGATGTTTGAAAGATTTCACTCACCTCCACAACTTCTCCGTGTTGCGTAAGATAATTGGAATGTCGTACTTTGATTAAGCTGATATTAGGAAAGTAATTTATTTATTTATATATATATATATATATATATATATATAATATACAAGGGCGTCGCCAAGGGGGGGCAGGTAGGGGCAGTTGCCCCCCCCCTAGAGATTCATGTAGTCAAATGCAAAGAAATCAATGTCCTATTGTCCTAAGTGGGAGTTAAGACTGAGTCCGACGCGAACGTTTGCGGTGTCCATAATTGTAATCTTTTTTCGAATCCTTTTCTAAGTTGATTGGCTATCGTTATGGCCAGCATTACTATAAACGGTGTTGTTACGTTATGTCTTTTTTTTTTATAATCTGTAAAAGTTGAAAAACCTATACTAAAAGTTGTTTGCTTTGATACCCATCAAAATGAACAATTTTTAGTACAGATTTCTCAACTTTGAAGTTAGTTTGCTTTGCACCCACTGGAGTTAGTTAGGATAGTGATTCAAAACACTTCGTATGGTATATAAAAGGGAATAGATTTTTCAGTTATCATTCTTTTACCTACCTATATGAAGTATATTGTTTCACAGTGAATTTAAAAAGGAAAAAGTCTATTGGAAGAAGCAGTGACAGCGATGAACAGGATGAAAAAGTTCAAAAGAAAAAAAATAACAAAATGGAAACAATATCTCATAAATCTAGGTCGGTTACCACAACGGGAGATACTCAGTCTCAGGAACTAGTTCCGAGCTCTTATATAGGCGCAAGTCCTTATGATGATTCCGAGGCTGACCTGCCGATACCTCGCTCATCCAAAGATCTGGACTTGGATCCCGATTCTTTAATAGATGACTGCAACGAAAATGACATCGGTCTATTTATTGGACTGGCGTCGTTGTTATCAACCAAAAAAAATAAGGAATTGCTGGGTAACTGTTGGTCCTCTTCTGCGACATACAATTTTGTGAAAGACGCCACACATTTAAAGACAAAATTTAATTATTTTTGCTTGGAAACGTACTCTTCATGGTTGGCTTATTCCAGGCTCCGAAAAGGGTCATTTCGTATATATTGTACGTTTTTTCCGCCAAATCCAAGCACTTTTCGAGGACTATTCGTATAATTCATCATAAGGCCATTTTGTAAGTTCAAAGATTTTCACGAGCAGTGCAAGAAGCACATAGAAACCCGCTTCCATAAGGTGGCATTGGGAGGTGCTAAATAATTTCTCGGAAGTGTGCCTGTAGATGCAACTCAACAAATACTCTAAGAATATTATTGAAGAATACCGAAAAATTATAACATCTGTCAATTTCTACATTACAACTTGCGGGTCGCATGATTTAGCTCTGAGAGGTATACATTATATTCTCGAGGACTTATACAAGTTGCGAATTGACACGGGAGATTTGGTTTTGAAGACACACATTGAGCATGGAAAAAAGAATGCAATCTATCGATCGGTTGATATTCAAAATGAAGTTATCGGCATTAGCGGAGAGGTCTTTAGGGCAGATATTATGAAGAAAGTCAAAGCAACAGAAGCATATGGTGTGTTAGCGAACGAAACAGCTGATATTTCTGGCACTGAACAATTATCGATAGGGCTGCGATATTTTGATGAGGAATTCAACGAAGTCCAAGAAATGTTTGTCGGATTTGTTGAGCTGAAAGGTCTGGATGCGAAATCTATTGCATATAGCATCAATGAGTTTCTGACAAAAGAAGACCCTAATCCAAATAAATGCGTCGGTTTTGGATTTGACGGTTGCTCGACAATATCAGGAAAAGACTCCAGGGTACAAGCAATTTTACGCAAAAAAGATATAATTAGATTTTTTCGGGAATCAGTTTTGAAAAGGAAGATGATCTGAACGTTATTGATGTCCTAAAAGAGGCAAAAACCTTTTCCTGAAACAGGAAAAGCATTGAAGATTTTGATCGCTCTACAGTGCACAACGTGTAGGTAGTTAAGCAGAATCAGGAGACTAAAAACCTGGTTAAGCACTATGGGGGAATATCGCGTCAATGGTCTGGCCATGATGAGTGTGCACACAACACGAACATTGTGTTTTAATTAACTTAATAAAAAAAAGATCTCTCTCGACTACTTTATTACTAAAATCTTGTAACTGTCAATAGACAATTTGATTGTCTCCAAATTGTTTTGATTTTACTATTATTTAATCCAATATTTTGTTCCAAATACTTTTTATTCTATTATTAATAACTTTGCTTTTAACTGTATTCAAAATTCATACTCTGCCCATTCTCCATATATCATCTGCCCCCCCCTGAACCACCGGCTGGCGACGCCCTTGTATATATATATATATATATATATATATATATATATATATATATATATATATATATATATATATATATATATATATATATATATACTTAATGCTTTGTATCCATTATTAATTTTTTGCTATTGGTTATCGAATTAATAACAGTATCGCATAATTTAGAGATACCTTCCACATAACACATACCTACACCCGAGATCTGACTTTCGCATTTCGTCCATCGCTAGAATCTATGCAGACTATGAAGAATTGATACGAATAAATTATAGAATTATCTGTTCTACTAGGTAGGTACTATTGACCGAAAGCAATTGAAACTCTCAACAAGGATGATGTGTTTCTTGGTATGAAGCTTCAGTATTCTAGAAATCATTCATTCTATTGATAAATGATTCATGAATTGCTCAATACGTCAAAAAGTAAAAACTTTTTTCTAACCGTCGCCATTTTTATGTGGAGGTTTCTTGTTTTTTCCTGGTTTCGCGCACCTGCACAAATTCTGCAGAATGAACGAAAGGGTTGAAATTTGGTTCCTACGTGAGTTGACTCTATGTTAAGGTTCTATCATTTGGGGGCTGTAGCTCTTTTTTAAAATTTTCAAAGGGTGGTAAAATTTCGATGTTTGTATAAGTTATCCCGGTAACTATAGGAAATACAGAAAAATGAATGACTGATTGTCGTACCCTTTTTCGAGACAAATTCACTGGCGGAAACCAGGATTTGCTAACTTCTTTTGTTTTCGAGTTATAAACAAAAGTTCGAATTTTCGACTTTTAGACAAGTTTTGGAAATCATGGTTATCTTTCTTCTATATAATCCAGTGGCGTCAAGAAAATTTGAAAAAACGTGGCCTACAGCTCTAGTTTTTTAAGAGGGGATTACAGTTGGCTGTGGTTTGTTTATGGGGTCGCCTTTGATGTGTCTTTAGTAGCAAATAAAATATTTTACTACATTCTTTTTGCGTTTTTTATACTCATTCTAAGTATAATGTGACTGAGTTCGTCCATTTCTTATCGTCATAATATAAATTAACTGTTTCAATCGTAAAAGTCATCCTGACTTTTGAAAATTACGAAAATATGATATGCTAGAAAGCTTTATTCGAAGTAATAACAGTTATAATATTGCATCCGAGAGATGTTTCAATCGATATCCAGAAAGAAGACAACCTAATGAAGCTACTTTCAAGTGATAAAAAGAAAATCTTATTATTTGCGGATCATTCAAGCCACAGTACTCTTGCATAATTTGCTTATTATTGTAGAACATTGAATAATATAATGAAATTTTGGCGCAGTTTGAAATGTTGAATCCTTTATTCAAATACTTCAGAAATGCCAGAAGGTATTTATCAGATAAATAAGATAGTTTCGTATATACTTGTTTCTAAGAGAATTCTCAAATTATCTCCAAATAGTGCCGATAACCTAAGATTTTTTCTCAACGTGATGGTCACAATACGATCAATTTCGCACTTTGTCGATATATTTTGCTGTCTGAGCAGTATCCACAAATAAAGCTGACATTATGAAAACTATTGTTAAATTTCAAATTTGAAAAGTACACCATAGAAACTACTTCGATCTGATACTATCGACAAGAGATTAAAAATCCTACGTCAACGAATCCTGTCTATTGAAATTCATTCACGGTTTTCCAGAAGTGAAGACGAAAAGGAGCAGAGGATAACCGTTCTGAATTCTCGACAGAATCGACAGTCGAGGGGACGCCTCGCCCCCGTTCTCCACTCCCCCAGCGTCCGATAAGCCGTTATTCCGCCCCCCTGGCCCCCGCACAAAGGCCTAATTAGCCATAAACTCTCTGATTTATAACGGCACAGAAAATGCAAATATGAAATATGAAAATGAAGATGGCTGTAATAAAAGTGATATACGAGGCTCCGCAGAGCCATTTGTGAAGGCGCCATGACTCACTCGTCAGTTTTATGTGCGGACGTCCATCATCCAGTTGACGTTCTTCATTGCCCCGCTGGCTGCAGCTCCCTCTCTAATAATCCTGCCTTCTCTCTCCTCTGACTTATCGCGCCAGGCCGCACTCTTTGTGTGTCTGTGATTTATATTTTTAATAAAATTTGGAGTCATTCCTAGAGTTCTAGACAGAGGCCGCATGCCGCATGTAGGTTTACACACATCTCTTTCATTTTCGTACTTAGCTTTTGTCTCCGCTACCTTCATATCCACGAAGGAAAATTCAGTTCTTCAAACACAGCAATTTAGATGCTTCTATGGTAGTTTGACAAAATGAAAAAAATCAACATGATGAGGCCACCGTGTGGTGAAACGCAACGTCATAGATATGATTATAGTAATCGTTAAAATCGATGTGTTTTTCTGATAATATTGCTATGGATTCAAGATAACCAAGAAATATTCTCATCAAATGAAAGAATACATTGATGATTGACAAATCATTGCTTTTTAATATCTTCTCGTTTTCAGTGTATTTTATCTGCTCAAATGATAGTTGTGAAGGAATGAAATAAATAATGCTAAAATTGAATGAATAATTGAGAAATTATTCAGATTTAATAACTTTTAAGCATTCTCTCTTTCGTCCTTTGAACTGAAGTATTTGCATATGTGATAGCTTCGACAAGATGAAGAAAAATATGTAAAGCGAATTCCATTCCAATGAAAATAATAACAGTTGACCTCATTTCTTCATTTATAGAAGTCATCGGCTCAGAGTATTTGATCTTTCGTTCTTTGATGCAATATAATTTCTTTTATGATAGCTTTGACAATTATGTGAAATGATTTCATTTTTGATGAAAACTTTGACTCGTGGCGTATCAGTTCTTCTTCCAGAGTTTATAGTTTATAAGCATTTTCGCTTAGTTTCTGTGAATCGATGTAGGTACCTACATTCTTGCATGATAGTTCTGACATTATGAAGAACTTTATGTAAGTCTAATGCAATTCCAATGAAAGCATTGACTATTATTTATCAGTTCTTCATTCAGAGTTTATAGCTCCTTCATTATTTCAAGAAATGTAGCTTCTTTCATGATAGTTATTACAATGCAATTTCTATGAAAACATTGACCATTCATATATCAGTTCCTCATTTAAAGTTTAGAGCTACTGAACACTTTCTTCTTCATTCTTTGAAGAAACGTAGTTTCTTTTATGATAGTTACAGTGCAGTTCAAATGAAAACATTTCATCTGTCATATAATTTCTGTATTCCGTTTTTTAGCATGTGAGAATATTCCCCAAGATGAATATAAATATGTAAAACAAATGCAGTGCCGATAAATTGATTGACAATAATCTTTTTTGGGAGTTAATAGCCTTAGATTAGAACGTTTTGTCTCTAGTTTTTCGCAGGAATGGTTCTTTGTGATAATAATATGAAACGAGAGAATAAAATGAAAAAATAGACAATAGACATATCCTTCCTTCATTCAGAGTTCATAGGTTCTGAGAGTTTTCTCTTTTGAACATTAAGTTAGGGTATTCTGAAAGTTATATTGAAAACTATAATGCAATATCATTCTTCAATTCATGCTGTAGGTAGTATTTCCTGCAATTGATTATTGGTAGTGCAGCGGTTGTAAATCTCTCTCTGTTTTGAAGAAAGGAAAGAAAAGCAACGTGTTTAATTTCTGCCCCAATTATTTGTGAGAAAGTAGTGCTTGCTTTATGAGGAACCAGATTAGAGGATGAACTTGAAAAGCATATTTGGAAAGAAAAACATTTCTCCTGATTTATGTCATATTTTCTATTTTTCCCATAAGATAAGAAATAAAAAAGTTAAGGAGGTGCTGGTTTAAATGAAGTCACCATACAGGTGTAACAAAGATGGGTAAGATCGATTAATTTATGAATTAAGGGAGGTGAGGTTCAGGAGATGAATCCTAGCCCAGAATTCGATTTTGCGAGTATACAAGCAAAGCCATACCTACGCCATGACGAATGCTCTGAGAAAAACTCATGATCTATGAAAATATAAATTTGTTGGTGTTAAACGTTCAATGATGGTTTCAAATTCTCAAATAAACTCACATGATTTGTGAAATTTATTGAAGAAACCCAGTGAAATATTATATATACAGTAAAATTTAATGAAAATTGAATATTAAGAAATAAAATTCCTTTTCTATGTCAGTATAGCAAATATTAAATAAATTATTGTTTTATATTATACTAAACGTAGAATGGGAATTTATGTTCTCTAGGCATTTACTTTATTCAAACCTCTTTAGTAGGTACTATTTTCCGCGAAAATAATAGTTAAAATAATATATATATATATATATATATATATATATATATATATATATATATATATATATATATATATATATATATATATATATATATATATATATATATATATATATATATATTTATATATTTATATATTTATATATATATATTTCCCGATACATTTTCGAAATGTATAGATTTCATGAGGTTCCACAGCTTCAAAAATTGCGTTGAAGTGCAGAAAATTTGTATGTGGAGAGGTGAGGAAGTGACTCTTTTCGTTAACCACCTCTATTTTTATGTGCGTATTTTAGCAGGTTTTCACTGTGGAAACCTGCTTATTAAAATGAGCAAAGTTGGACATAGGACCAAGATAGTTTTTCGTTTCATGACTTTTTATGATGCTATAAAATTGAGTTTTTGGTGCCAAGCATCATAAAATGTCATGAAATGAAAAATGTATGTGCTTATGTATTTAAGCGTTGTTTACACGATAACGGATGCAATTTTGAAGCAATAGGGTTGAAAATTTGTAAATGGGTAGTTCCGTTTGATATCTTGGATGGGATTGTTTTTGGTTCGAATTGGTTGAGGGTTTGATCCCCCAAGGGGGCAAATAAATCTTGTTTACACGATAAAGGTCGCAATTTTGAAACAATAGGGTTAAAAAATTGTAAATAGGTAGTTTCGCATGATATCTTGAATGAAATTGTTTTTGGTTTGAACTGGTTGAGGGGTTGACAGCAGTGGGGGGAAAATAAATCTTGTTTACACGACAGAAGGCGCAATTTTGTATCTAGGTAGTTTTGTATGATATCTTGGATATGACTGGTTTTGTTTCGAATTGGTTGGGGGGTTGACCCCCTGGGGGAAGAAAGAAATCTTGTTTACATGATAAAAGGGGTAATTTTGAAGCAATACCTATAATTGAAAGTTTGTGATTAGGTAGTTTCGTATACTATATTGAATGGAATAGATTTTGATGCGAATTGGTTGGGGAGTTGACCCCCCAGGGAAATAAGTCTTGTTTACACGATAAGGGGCGAAATTTTGTTACCATATGATTGAAACTTTGTAGGTAGGTATTTTCGTATGATATCTTGGATGCTATTCATTTCTATAGGAATTGGTTGGAGGGTTGACCCCTTGGAGGAGGAAATAAATCTTGTTTACATGATAAAGAGCGCAATTTTATAGAAATAGGGTTGAAAGTTTGTAAGTACGTAGGTTCGTATAATACCTTGGATGTGATTGGTTTTGGTGAGAATTGTTTGGGGGGGTTGAACCCCCGGGGAGTAAATAAATATTGTATACACATTAGAAGGCGCATTGTTTTTTAAATTTGGAAAAAATCATAATTTAATGAATATATTTTAAAAACTGGATACGTTATGAAAACCTGCTCTTCTAATGCAGCTCGCTGTGATAGAGTTTTTTTGTTTTATCTTGGTTCGCAAGGTTTTGCTTACCTCTTCAATTAGGTTAGAGAATTGAAAGCTGGTATGCCAATTGAATATATGCTAACAATGTGCCCTTTGTTGGTTTCAACTACCTTCTTCTATGTCCGCCATTCTAATGAAGAAATTTCATATTTTTTCGGGTGAGATTTAAGGTTTGGCTCACCTCTAAAATATTTGTGGAGAGTGCACCTTTGCGTCTCCAAATCCCATACAAATTTAGTTGGAAGAATAATAACTTGTACGTAGATGCTAAGGAAGTGAATCTTCTCTCACTGCTGCCATTTTTATGTAGAGAATTTTTGTTTTTTCGTGGGTTATTCGGGAAACTCAAATATTTTCACCTACTGTCGAAATTATTATTTTGCAGGTTTTCAAGCTTTGTTCAGTTTTCTCAATATAGAATTTTTAAGTAGAAAAGACCAATGATAATAGTGAAATACGACCTTTGTAATGAAGTTCAACTGCCCAGAGTTTTTTTCTGATATGCTGATTCCTGATGGGAATATATGCTAGCGTTTATATATAAAAAAAAATTCATTTACATCAAACAATTGTTTTCGATAGTATCAGAATACTATATATATATATATTCAACTAGAATTAAATAGCTACTGATATTTATGGCGAAACTTTACTAAATTCTCAATTGTACGGGATCTGTCCGACTAGTATATGTGCTAAAATACAGGTCACTTAATTGAGGAAGCCATCGATTCGTTGATTGTCTGACCACTAGTTAGGTCGCAAAACACGTTTATTGTCTTTCTGACTTCTTTATGTAACCTCTCGATCAGTGGTGAAGGCTGATATAATTCTTTCCGAGGGGACAGCTTGAAATAGGTTAGTATCGATATTTCACAAACGGACAAGGTTTGAATCTTCCAGGGATAGACACGCCTTCTTTTAATTCGGATAGGAAATAAATTGAAAGCATGACTTCAAAAATCCTTTGTTAAACTTGATTTATGTGATTTGATTTTATATATTCGAATTTACTGGAGATTAATGATAAGAATATCTGTAATAAATTAATAAACGTAGGTTAGAAATAAAATCACCCATAACTTCGTTTAACTAATTGATTGGGCCGATACTTGATGAAAATCCATTATAATATTGTGAATAAAACTTCACAGTTTTTGATTTTCACTATATTTTGTCAACATGACAATTGTTTCGCCAATACACAGTGGCTTCTTCAGATGTATAATACATACTTACTTTCACAACGAGAATATTGAAAGATGAAAGAAAGCAGTATATAATAAGAATGGGGAAAAACCTAAACGTGATCACCTAGCAGGTATAAAGTACAAACTGTTAATGACTTGGGAATCTAGAAAAGATTCAACAAAGGTGAACTATTTATATCCAATTGGTCATTTAACAAATTATTGAATTGTTTCATACTATTAATTTCTAGAGCTTCAAATAAATTGAGTTTACAGCCTTTCTTTTCTATATGTAATATTTCAAATTCACTATTAAAAATATGATTTTGTTCTAGGAGATGTGATGCATAAGTAGAATCTACTTTTTCCTTATTGTAACTTCTTTTATGTTCTGATATTCGAACTCCGAAGTTCCTGCCAGTTTGGCCAACATATACTTTAGGTCCTTTAGGACATGAACCACAAGTAAGCTTATAGATCCCTGATTTATTTTGTTGTGCAGTTTTATCTTTTGAAATTTAAATATGTTTTCCAATGAAATTCTGAGTTTTGAATTATTTTTTTTAAATTTCGATTTTACAAAAACGTTGAAATTTTGAGTATTGGGTTACCTATATAAGTTAATAATTTGAAGTTTTTATCATTATCTATTACGTTCGGATACACTTGAAAAATGGTTGCCTTATACAATCTTCTTGCTTAAATATTATCTATTATTTTTGGTAGATATCCATTATTGTGCGCTATTTGTTTATGATTTGTAATTCCTTAGTGTAATTTCTTGTAATATCGGTATATTAATGAGTAAATTCATCATGCTATTAAATGCTGTTAATCTATGTTGGTAAGAATGTAAAGACGAATTGTTTATCGTGAGGTCCGACAAAAACAAAATAAATCAGGGATCTCTAAGCTAACTTGTAGTTCATTTCCTAAAGTATATGTTGTCCAAACTGGCAGGAACTTTGGAGTTCGAATATCAGAACATAAAAGAAGTTACGACAAGGAAAAATTAGGTTTTAATTATGCATCACATCTCCTAGAACAAAATCATATTTTTGAAAGTGAATTTGAAATATTACATATAAAAAAGAAAGGCTATAAACTCAACTTATTAGAAGCTCTTGAAATTAATAGTATGAAATAAGCCAATAATTTGTTAAATTAACCAATCAGATATGAATAGTTCACCGTTGTTGAATCTTTTCTAGATGTTATATTGAATATTTGTGCCTATTGTGTTTCCCCAAGTCATCACCTGCTAACTGATTACGTTTAGGTTTTTTTCCCATTCTTATTGTATATTCCTTTCTTTCATCTTTCAATATTCTCGTTGTGAAAGTTAATATGTATTATACATCTGAAGAAGCCCCTGTGTATTGGCGAAACAATTGTCATGTTAAAAACATATAGTGAAAATCAAAAACTGTGAAGTTTTATTCACAATATATACTTTTGTTTATTCTTGATTATATATGCATAACAAAAATTATTTTTACCAAACTAAAACCATTCCGGTTCTAAGTGCGTAATTGTTAATAGTTTTAACATTTCGTTAGTAGTAGTTAGATGACTTATTATTAAACCTAAATTTCCTTGCGTTAATTTTTACATTTATAGTTGTGATTGTGAACTGTTTCTGCTTGATTGTTAACTGAAAGGTATTTCATTGTCTGTATATTATATTTCAAATTTTTTGGAAGTGAGTTCGATATCAGCAGTGTTTCAAACATAGGTAACCAATATTTTCTTAGGTAACACTTAGGAATAACGAAATGATATCAGTTTTTTCAAGGCCATTTCGGAAGACCAAGGCGAGATGATAATTTTCTCTGGTCACGATGCAAATAAAATATGATTATAGCAATGAAGTTCTTTATCGCACGTTGTACTCCAACCAATTGGCGAATGGAAGATAGGCCTATAAACGTGTAACAGTAACAGCAACTATCAAACGTTACATTCAAGGATTAGAAGAATGAAAGCTAGGCCTGAAAATGTGAATAGTAACACTCACACGTAAGCTGTATTTGTAATATGCGTTATGTCATGTGTTTTGAACAGAGAATTTTCCAACGCGGGAGGCATGTTTACTTTCAGAGACGGATAAATTCAATATGTGAATTAAAAACTATGTGATATTTCTTCTTTGAAGTGTAGAACTATTTTTGGTTATTTATTAGGTATAGATTACGTATGATTTCGAAGTGGGTAGTTGAATGTAATTTTCACAACTAATCTAATACCTATTCACATAATGATAATTAGCGATAGAAATGCATAATTAAGGGAAACAAAAATCCTCATCGTTCCTTACACTCAAGACAATTGACGAATGATAGCTAGAGGTAAGAATTTGTAACAGTAACAAAAGTAGCCACGTGCGCATCAGTTGTATTCGTATATGTGTAACCTTGGTAATTTTGTATTGACGTTTCGGTTATTTATTATTTTCTCTAGATAATTTTCAGGTTATTACTCTCAAACGTTATTGATTTATTAAATCGCTCATGTTATTTAATATATAATATATAGCGAACAAAACTTCGTTTCAACGAGATACTTCACGACTCCTCAAGTCGGGTACATATTTTATGAAAAATTATTGACGCCTCTGATAACTACTCATTTGAAATAAACTTTGTTAGAGATCGATTTATTTCATTTCTTGTGGATGCTGGTAAATATCATATTTTGTGAACAACAGAAATTTATTCAGTAAGCTGAAGCAATGGGTGTCGTAGACTAAAAATGCAAACATAAATATTTTACATTGAAATTTCCATGAATGACAATGTTTCCGGTCCCAGTTACTGGAGATGCGTAGAAATATGAAAAAGCGTGAACTATACTCCCAAAAAAAAAAAACATGAAATACTAAGAACATCGGATATATATATATATATATATATATATATATATATATATATATATATATATATATATATATATATATATATATATATAATCTCTTGATAATTATTAGCAATAACAGGCTGGTTGAATCTTAAAAAACTCGATTTTATTAAAGAGCTGACGCTTCACTTCGATATTCGTAATTGAAATTTCTTTGACATTTATTGATGTGAAAAAATTGAAAAAATCAGGCTGCTTTGTCTTGCTAGTTATTTATTATATGCTATTCAGTCCAATATTAACATTCAAAAATGTTATAATTAGATAGTAAGGGAAACCAAAGAAACCTTTACCTACGTAATGTTTGAAAATAAAAATAATAGGGTATTATTTATCTAACAACAAAGAAATGAGTCATGGGAAAACATTAAAGATGTGGAGCAAAATCATCGGTATAGTACGTTTATATGGAAGCAGCCGTTGACACGTGTTTCGGACTCTTTGGTCCTCATCAGAACGGCGTAGCAAAGCATTGGATTGAAAATTTGAAGATGAAAATAGTACAACAAACAAAATCCTCTGATACGGAAGACAATCACCCTCATTGTGGTTTATTGTTTGAACTCTCCGGTATGGGAGATTTGGTCAAACTTTGCCACGGAGGCGATTAATGCTATCCGCGAGAACTAAGAACGAGTAAGAGAGATTCAACCAGCCTGTTATTGCTAATAATTATCAAAATATTAAAAATAGATCACAGGCAACAACAATTCGAATAAATATATATATATATATATATATATATATATATATATATATATAAATTTATATATATATAATAATAAATTAATATATATATATTTATTTATTTATATATATATATATATATATATATATATAAATTTATATATATATATATATATATATATATATATATATATATATATATATATATATATATATATATATATATATATATATATATATATATATATATATATATATATATATATATATATATATATATATATATATATATATATATATATATTGAGTCTTCCATTACGAGTATTTTTTCAAGTTTTTAGTAGAAAACTCACAATTTCTGAATACCTAGAATAAGAAATCATTTAAAATTTTTACTAGAGTAGAAGCTTCTTTGTTCTTGTTGGAGAAGCTTGGCGACCGGATCATCTGAAGACGTGGATTTGTCAATGTGTGGTTTGATTTAATACACATGCATTTTTTTCTCTGCAGCTAAATCAATACCCAGGTCTATGTGCTGACAACCCATAAACTTTGGAACATTTGAAAGCGAACATTCGTCAGGCTATTGCATATCTAACTGCATTACCCTTTCTTTTTTGAAGGTGCCTTTCTAAAGGTACTTATCTTCTTGTGATGTTAGCGACCACGTTGGCCCATCTTATCTTATTCACTGCAGCTCGAAATAAGTCGGTTGATGTTAGGCCAGTCTTTTTCCTAAGATTAGCCAGTCAGGATATTCGCCTGCGTCCAGGACCTCGCTTGCCCTCAATCTTGCCTTGTAGGATTAGTTTTAGAAGTCGGTACTTATTATTACGTATAATGTGGCCGAAGTAGGC
>JARQZK010002957.1:70000-105000 GCA_030704885.1 Cynegetis impunctata | reverse complement strand
TAAATGGAACACCTTGTATATTATCGATCCATAAGAAATATTTTGATCTGTCATTCGCCAGACTACTCGATTTCCAATAAATATTTTATTCGCTGAAAGGGTGTTTTAAATCGAAAGAATGTGGCTCAAATTTGGAGATTATTGAAATTATTTTGAATATACAATGTATATTTTGTGGTGTAATTCACAACTTGTTTATCTACCAACAGGTTATTTTTAGAAAAAGTCGTTCATTGAGATTATAGCGAAGAAATTTTAATATTTGCCATTTTTCGCTGTTTTAAGGAAAACTAGTAAACTTAACTAAGGGAATACTTCATGACATTTATAGAGCTTTTCTCAACGCTTCTTCTGGATCTATAATATACAGGGTGTTCCATTTGAAATAAGAAAGATTCTGATTATTTTTATTTACAATATGTGGCAAGCGATTTTTCATTCCCTGTATATCGCAGGTTGATTTCAGATATATCGTTTGAGAGAGTTACCAATGTAGAATATTTGACCAAAAATAAATTTCAATTGGACGTGGCACAACTTTATAATTTGAAATATTCTGAGTGGCAAATATTGGAAAAAAAACCTGTCATGATCGAAATCTCGAAAACCGTCAATATTTTCGAAGTAAAGATATTGACAAAGGGTCTTTTATTTCCTATGTAGAAATTAAAAAATCGATAAAAAACATATGTTGCTATTTGAAAAAACATAGTTGATATCCGCCCAGAAGAAATTGAACACCCTGTGTGAACGACAATATTTTTATTTTGTCGAGCTCGAGCAACAAGGTAATATTATAAAAATATAGATTTCTATATGTTCACCAAATAGAGATATAGAACACGGCGCCACTGTTGCAGGACCCTGTATATATATATATATATATATATATATATATATATATATATATATATATATATATATATATATATATAGCCCTACATAATCATATTTCCATTCTTGTTTGTTGTTGGCTATGGGGTAACATGTAATACTTGCGTGTTCTCTGATGTTATGGTACCATTTCAGGTTGGGACGTGCCCATGGTATCTATACTCTAGGAGAGTATCAATATTTGACTCTGTTATTACAGTCCATCGCTTACTTGCTCTTGTGGCTATGTATCCAGCCTATTGCTATACGACAGTTTGAATTCAGTGATTCATGTCATTTTCTCTTTACTATATCCCAAAAAGCTCTCTGCGACTGCGAATTTGATTTTCTTATAATTAACTCCTTCAGTGTCCATGTTTTGTAGCCTGACTTTATGATTAGTATTAATTCTGATCTTTCGCTTTTTACTTCAGTTGTAGCAACATAGTGAATGGTATTTCTTCTTAAATACATCCATGACTTTCCTTGCAAAAACTTCAAAGATATTATGCCTGCTGTTCTTTCTTACGCACAGAATCAGATGACTACGCTAACTTTCTGCGAATAAACCACGAAACTTTTAACGAATTACTATCACTACTACGTCCTCGCATTGAGAAAATTGACACCTTTATGCGCAAATGTATACCAGCTTCTCAAGGATTATCAATAACTTTGAGATACATTACTAGTGGTGCCGATTTTGAAGACTTAAAATTTCAACCTTGCATTGCACCTTGTATACTGAGCTTCTTTTGTCCATATATACTTGACTTCAATTTCCACCGGCAAATTTCGATAAACGGAAATGAATTTCAAAAGAAATTTTTAAGCTATTGCATAGCTTTTATCACGGGCTTTGAGCGCGGCGACCGAATCAAGAAATTCCGTAACGGAAATAAGACCTAACACCCTCCACTCCGCCTACCATGTAGCTCGGCCGAGCGTTCGCTTAATATGTATGTATATGGTACGACTATACGAAGCTCGCACGTATAATAAAAATATTTTGAACGATATTAACTTCTCATTTATTCGATACAAGAAAAAAATTTGTTTTCTTATCGGTCACCACGCTCAAAAAGTGTAACTTGAAATAATATCAAAGAAAAAGAAAAAAAATAATGTATTAATAAAAAATAAATAAATAAATATAATTGCATCAGTTGATGAAAATGCTATGCAATAGCTTTACCGCTGCAGTCTCAGAGTGCCACACGTTTTTTTTTATTTATATATATTGTCCTACATTATTGCTTTCAGGACGACGACTGAGGATTTAAATTTGTTTGTCAAACATGACAAAACGTAAAACATTATCAAACAAAGCCGTATACTTTAAAATAATTTGACAAAAAATTTGATCATTTAGGATGCGAATCCAAATCGTTCGATTCAAGATATATATATATATATTTTTTTTTTAACTCGAGGGACCTACAGTTTAACGCCGGTTCCGAACGGCCAATGGGCTTGTAAACTATGTACATTACCCAACAATTTTTAATCATATATAACCACTAAATTCCGGGCATACACAACACCCAAGAGCGAGGTGGGACTCGAACCCTCAATCCTAAGATATATTTTATATAGCTATTGTAATTTTTATTATCGCATTTGAAAAGTCAGCATTGATGAAACAATCGATAAAAAAAAATTTGCAGCAATCTATCAAACTGAAAATTATGCGTTCCGTAGCTGTCAATTATAATCAAATGGCATCTATTAATAGAAAACTCGTCCTGATGTCACGCTTGAATTCAATCGGTATGTGTATGAATTTTTGATTGACATAATGTCAATCCGAAATGTCGAAAATTAAATATCCAATAACAATTATAAATTTCATTTCAAATATCAATCAAGTCGAATAATCAAGTTCGATTCAGTGAAAATTCGCTACGCTTTGGAGAATTGGGACATTTTCAATTTTGATGGACTGGATAGATGATGAATAGGTTATGTGAGACAGAAAATTGCACATTGAACGAATATTCCTATCGTAGAAAATTAATCGCAATGGACAAAATTAAATTTGAAAAATAAATTTACTGAGACTTAATAATGCACATATGTTGTGATTAACATCAAATGGAATTGGGTCGTTGGATAATTGGATCTCTAGGAGCTTGAAAATAATACGTTGAACAGTTTATGAGTTTATATATATACATATATATATATATATATATATATATATATTAATATATAAATATAAATATATATATATATATATATATATATATATATATATATATATATATATATATATATATATATATATATATAAGCTGCCATGCGTTGCTGTGAATTAATCTGGTTAAATGGGAAAAATTACAAGTATCAGAATACTTCTTCACTCAAAAAACATATAATAAAGGTTTTTAAAGCGATTTTAAAATTTAAAAGGGCTTAAATATCTAGCTTTAACATAGCGGCCTACCCGAAGTTACAAAAATACACACGCAGAATTTTAATATCTGATTTCTATACTTAAACAAATTACAGCCCAAGGCCACAGTTACTTGAACATAAAACCAAATAATTGATTCATAGGAATTCGCAGACTTAAAGTGCAGGGTTCAGAAACCAATAGAAATCTCTGAACTATTCTCTTGAAAATCTTCATATCATTTATACATGTAAATTCTCTCGGAAGAGTTATACACTTTCAGGCACAAAATATGAACTCTAATCTTCAATGTTGTTTCAGTTGCTTGCCATAGGATCTGAGACGCATAATTTTTTGGAAGAATGAGGTTTGTTTCGTTCTCGTTGTGTTCTATTATCTATCTATTTTATTGATAATCATTCAAACCAATTTCTGATTAGAATTTATAAGAGGTGTCTCTTATAGAATAATAGAGCAAGATCCCAGAGCCCCTGATATGACTTATTTTATCAGTAATAATATGTGTAAGATAACGTAGTGTTCTTATGAACATT
The DNA here is from genome assembly GCA_030704885.1 of Cynegetis impunctata. Taxonomy (NCBI): domain Eukaryota; kingdom Metazoa; phylum Arthropoda; class Insecta; order Coleoptera; family Coccinellidae; genus Cynegetis; species Cynegetis impunctata. Next base: position 101,178 of record JARQZK010002957.1, on the reverse strand, counting down.
CAGTGTATGTTTACCTGCTAGCTGAGGCTGATGCCCAATTTCCAGGAACGAGGTACTAAAGGTGGGAACAAAATCAAAGATAGAGAACATAAGTAAAATTTCATTAATTTTTGGGAGCTTTGAAGCACCTGGCAAAGGCTTTCGTTGACAGACGATTTCTGACAGTAAAAATTATCAATTCTTAAAATATTATCAACTCGGCCCTGAGACTGTAAGTTGAGTTTTTTCCCACCTTTAGCACCTCGTACCTGAAATTTTACGTCGGCCCAAGCTAGCAAGTATACACAAACAGAAAGTATTCCACACATATTATCGCTGAGAAGAAAAGTCTGGTGACTCGTGGGATCTTGAACCGTAATATCTTATTCTTATTTCTTTATAATCAAATAGTTTGTAATGTTTCATCTGAAATTGTAATTCGAATATCGAAAACAATTGTCTTTCCATTTATACATGAATAGGATGATTGTTTGAAAAAAGGTTATATTTTTATCAACTCTACTTGTACTTCATCACAGGAAATGCACCTTATTCTCTCAGTCAACTGAACAAATAACCAATTTCAGTAGCAATATTGAAAAAACCGGTGGATCCTCGAAATTTGTCGTTCAAAGAGAAACTTCACTCACAAAGATCCGATTCTAATGCAAAACAGGCAAGAAATCACCCGCGACTGAAGAAATATAACCAGTTATTGGATTTTTCATTTCATGAATCAACCGAGTTGTTCGGGTAATAAAGTAGATGTTTTTATTGAAGACAATTCTCTGGGGATAGTGCAGAAGATCAAAATCATATTTTGTGGATGACATGTGAAAAATTACTTTTGTACGAGAATTTACCACCTTTCATTGAGATGATTGAAACGATTTGTGGGTTTGTTCAGATATGTGTTTATTAAAATTGACGGGATATTTATTGAAAACGGGATCCAATGAGTTATATATTTTCTTCGGCAATTTTTCAATTGTTGATGAAGACATGCTGGAAATCTTATAATCCTGACCTAAGTTCTGGAGACAACTCTGAAAGTAGTCCGGAGGTATCTTATCTTCAATTTTATTGAACAAATTAGAATTTTTCAGAAAGTTATACTTTGCTATATTTATATGTAGAAAACCTTTGAATCAGAAAGTTATTTGTTGCGTTAATTTATCTAAGAATGAGACTTTCTTAAATTTGAATTGTTTTTGGAATATTTTGGTGTTGTATATATATATATATATATATATATATATATATATATATATATATATATATATATATATATATAGTGGCAGATTCAGGAGGAATCGAAGAGAATAATCGTCCGGAACCTCGGTTCTTCATGGGCCTCGTGGTGCAACCCAACAAAATGATAGTTGATATTTAAAACTTATGAATATTTCGAATTTGGAGCTCATGTTTTATAAGTTGGCTAAAATTTTGCAAATTCTGCTTGTAGTGCCTAATATTTTGATGTATTATAAATATGTGAAGAATAAATAGGGCTTTCAGAGATGTTTTCTCAACTTACTTTAGAGATGTTTTCGCTGATATTTTTTTCTACAAATTCCAGCCATTCTTTTCATGAGAACAGTAAAGTGAAAAAACTTAATTCTGAAAGCGAGTCATTAATAATATTGTTTTCATTGTATAGGGTACATGATGTGATAGTATGAGTGTCGTAAATTCCGTACTTAGGGCGCTCAAACTTTGATATATTTTGGAAGAGGTGGGTTACTTAAGGGAAAGGTATTTTTTATTTTATTTTTTGCCTAATGTTAGTACCTAGTTTCGCATATAAAATAGTTTCTTCTGATTGTTCATAGTCAATAGTGAATTACTGGCATAGTTAAGGAACTGGTAATTTTTGCTGGTAGGATGCAAAAGATTTGCTCCAAATTAACTTAAAAATTAAACATACACTATATGTAATTTGAACAGAAAAATGCACATTTCATAATAACTGAAACTGTTCTTATTATATTGAACTAATCATTTTGTCTCATTTCTAGATGTAACAGTCGAAGTATTTATTTTATTTAGAAGTTCATATTGTATAGAATACCTTGTTTTATTCAAAGAAATTTACTTTCCAGGTAACCATTCAAAACTCCGCGAGAATCAAATCAAGCTATGCAGACAATCTGAAGCACAAGCATTGAGATTTCTTTGCTAATATTTACACTTCATTATAAACCGCGTTTGCCTCATATAGTGTTAATATTCTCATAGAAACGTAGACACAAGAGCAGGCAAACGGCGTCAGTTTTCGAATAATACCGCCACGAAACGATGTATTCTTTTCATTTTCCAACAAACTTACGCCATCTAATTTTCAGTTAATCTCCTGAAAACAAGAATTAACGGCGTCATTTACAGGCAGGCTTCAGGCAGACGCGCTAGCGTTTCTGAATTTCAGATATACACCGTGCCTACAAAACTTTGGACATTAACGTTATTATACACTTAGCACGTGGTAAGAGTGGCGAAATGTGCACAAGTCGATGGCTTAAATTTGCTTCCGAAATGAGCATTTGTATTATGAATTAAAATGAATATATCATATCCTGTATAGTTTATATGCGGAAAATATAATATATTTCAAGAATTGAAGGCGGACGAGTAGGTATCCATATGCTTGCAGATTTATTTAACCTCATTCAAGATAATTTTTTTTTGTATATCTTCCTTTTATCAATAAATAAATGAATAAAATTGAGAGACTACCAGCTGTGAATGGCTTTGAAACAAAAAACACGAGCTCTCAATTTTATGAAGATTAGGTATGGTCTCTGTCAAAACATTGCTAACTGAAGATTAACTTCATGAAGAAATAAAAAACTAACTTTTCACAGGTTGAAATAAATATCTATTGAGTAAACGCGTTTCCTCATAATATTGACTTCATCTGGTACTAAATTATGGTATAAGTAAACACACGTGTTTCATTCCCCCAGATCAAAGGATACACTTGTATGTACGAGTGTATTAAGGATAGGTGAGACGGAATAGTTATGGAACATAGGAAGTGTGGGTAGGGTTCAGAGGATTAATACTGGCCCATCATTCGCCTTGTAAGTTTGCAAGCAGTGACTTACATTACCATGAGGAAACCTCTGAAAAAAACTCATGGCAGACCCGTCGGCCCCGGGGTTTGTACCCGAGACCTCCAAAATACTAGCCAGCGTACGCTAAGTACTCGACTAACTATCTTGGTAATTATGGTATTACAAAACAATCTATTTATACGAAAAATTGAATATAACAGAGGCGTTCCTAGAGAAACAATATAAACAAATAACAATGAGCCATTCACTCAGAGTTATTGGTAGGTACATTAAACAGATTAAGGAGAGGAGAAGGGTTTACTTCAATCTGGTCGTTAACTAATTTCCGGAATTTTCATATTTATTGATGTATAGGGATTCCCAAAAGTTAGTTTTGTGGAGACTATTTCCTAACTGTAATATCTTATAATTGTGATTAAAGGTATGGTTTTCTTGAATAAGCTGGCACGCATAATTAGAGTCAGTTTTCTACTTAATATAGCTACGTTGGTGCTGGTGTATTCGAGTTTTGAAATTTCTATTGTACGTCCTATATAGAATTTTTCACAAGAAAACCGCACCTTTAATCACAATTATAAGATATTACAGTTAGAAAATAGACTCCACAAAACGAACTGTTGGAATCCCTATGCCTTCATCAATAAATATAAAAATTCCGGAAACCTAGATAACGACCAGATAGAAGTAAACCCTTTTTCTCTCCTTAATCTGTTCAATGTACCTACCAATAACTCTGAATGAATGGCTTATTGTTATTTAGTTTCACTAGGAACTCCTCCGTTATGTTCAATTTTTCGTATAAATAGATCATTTTGTAATATCATAATTCAGTACGAGATGAAGTCAATGTTATCACGAAACGCGTTTACTCAATAGATTTTTATTTCAACCTGTGAAAAGTTAGTTTTTTATTTCTTTATAAAGATATGCATATGAATTTTTACCAAGTAAATGCCAATTCAATTCAATAACTGAAGAATAGGCACACTAATGAACAAATTTATCAAAAACTGAGATTGAATTCTCGCACATCACTTGGTGAAACGTCATAAAGAATAAAGTATAAACTGAAAAGTCGACATGTTTCGAGTTATGAACTCATTATCAAGACTGATAATGAGTTCATAACTCGAAACATGTCGACTTTTCAGTACTGCTAAATACAGTAACTAAATATTTTTTATATTGTGAAACATAAGCCAAGTGTTTTTATTTTAAAGTTTATATTTTATTCTTTATTAAAAACATTTTTTAAAAAATTATTTACATATAACAATGTTGAAAATATATTCATTTTTTATATTTTATATTCACTAAGACTGTTTTTTTAATAAATTAAATACATCGACATATTTTTGATGTATTCCATTGGAGCTATTTGTTTGATGTTGATTCGGTTCCAAACATTCAGTTGCTTCTTTGAATGTTTATTTTCTTGATGTATCCTGAAATGTTCTGAGTCACAATAATAACTTCCAATGGAAAAATACATCACTTGATTGCTTTAAGGTTTTTTATATTTACGACATAACTGTTCATATTAAAGCTTCATACAAAGCAGATAAGCGAAAACTCTTTCCGCAAGCAGATTGGAGAAATCAGATCAATAAATTTGAAATTTTCAATCATAACTACGAATCTTCTTTCTCATAATTTATTCAACTAATTGCAATTTGAAAAGAAACAAAACTTTTCCTTCTTTCCATGTATATCTTTAACAATTTGAGAATTATCTCGCATTTGTGTAGAAACTTGAATCATTTCTTCAAGTCACATGTAAATATACTCCAGTATTGAAATTTTCACAATGATGAAAACATTTTATCATTTGTCAATGAATATTGAAATATTAAAAAAATACCATTCGCACTGGCTAAGCTGATTTTCTAGACGAAAGGTCAACTTTTTAATAAAATCGAGTTTTTTCGAGATTCACCAAGCCTGTTATTGCTAATATTTATCAAAAAGTTATACATATATATATATATATATATATATTTATATATATATATATATATATATATATATATATATATATATATATATATCCTCTATATATATATATATATATTAATATTTATTATACTATATATATATTAATTTAATATATATATATATATATATATATATATATATTATATATATATATATATATATTTATATGATTTAATTTATATAAAATGAAGTTTGAAATCTAACTCGACTTTTTTCAATATGCGATATAGTCTAGTCAACGAGTGCTTTTTTATTACACTTTTTTCAAAAGTCTCGGAAAAATATGGGCAAGGTGTCATTCGATTTGGAAGAGAATGTTAATTATTGTTAAAAAATACAGTTCCGCTCGCGAAATTTGTCAAAGTTATAAACACTTTACTGAAATACAAAAACAGGGGTTTGGTGTTCTGTAAATAACTCAAAAACTAATCGAAATGTTTGATATCTCAAAAAATATTCGAAAATATGAGGAAATTTTCTATAAAAAAGTCGTGCATCCCGAAACTGTGTGACCAATATTTATAATTTTCTCAGAGCGGTAGAAAATCGACCGAAAACGGGTAATCTGTCCTATGCAAGTCACTCCCATTTTGGACACACTTACAATAAACATTATTTAACCATATTGAATACAAAAATTTATGAGCGCAAAAATTCAGGCGCTTGCTGGATAGAGAATGAACAATAATTCGCTGTCAAAAAATTTTTATCATGATTTTTCAATTAGTTATGCAATAGTTAATTATTAATTTTTTTGGGCTTGAACATGAAAATTGTGTTATAACTGTTCAACTATAGGTCTGAATTGATTTTTTTTTCTTTGAGCTATTTTTGAAAGGCGTCAAAATAGATCGCCGTTGAAAAAATTTAAAAATGTTAATTTTTCAGTTTTTTATTACCAATTTACGTAGATGCAAAATAAAATTTTTTTATAATTTCAATAATCCGTTTTTTTATTACCGGAAGCTCGTAATAAAAATAGTTTCTTTTTAAATTTTCGTCTCCTATTGTATGTAAAATTGTTATAAACAAATGCGTTATTTTCAGGAGAATTGAAAAAAAAAATTTATGATTAATAAATTTTAATTTTGCAACTACGTAAATTATTAATAAAACAATGAAAAATAAAAATTTTCAAATTTTTTAAGGGGAATATATTCAGAAGCCTTTCAAAACTAACTCCAAGAAAGAAAAAAATCTCAGATCTACAATTCAACAGTTATCACAATTGCAATGTTCTTGTTCAAGCAGCAAAAAATTATTGATTAAGTATTTTATAACTAATTGGAAAATCGCAATAAAAATTTTTTGCCACCGAATAATTGTTCATTCAACTATACAGTTAGTGCTTGAATTTTTTCAATTCTCAATTTTCTATAATGGTTAAATAATATTTATTGTTAAAGTGTCCTAAATGGGTGTGATTTGAGCAAGCTCGATTAGCCGCTTTCAGCCGTATTTTTACCTCTCTGAGAAAATTATAATTATTGATCCTACAGATCCGGCAGTTCAGACTTTCTTTTAGGAAATTTTCTTCTCTTCTTGAATATTTTGTTTAGATATCAAAAATCTTTTTGAGATATTTGCAAAAAACCAAACCCCTCTTTCTTTCTTTCAGTAAATTGTTTATAACTCTTTTAATTTTCGCGAGCGGAACTTAATTTTTTTCAAAAAATATCTACATTCTATTCCGAATCGGACGACAAATTGCTCATATTTTTCTGAGACTGCTGAAAAAAGTTGAACAAAAAAGCACTTGTTGACTATACCAATAGTAAAACATAGATTCTCAATTTTCAGCTTCACTAACTTCAAAGTCAGGTCTTTCGTTACTTCACATAAATTGTATGATTCTTAACTCATATAAATTACTAAGGTTTAAGAAGTTTACGAAATGTCACACAGAAGCACACCTCTGACTTAATGTCAGAGTTGCTAGTTAATATTAACGTTTATTCAAATGTCAGGAATTAAGATATTAGTTTTGCATGGCTTTAAGATTAGTTCAAGTTGGCGCAGTGGGGGCAGAGAACGCCACTGAACACGAGAAGTTTGGAAAGGTTTTAGCAAAGCTTTCTTTGACACCCTCTGAAGGTAATTTCTTGGAATGTATTCGGGAATCCGAATAGTAAATTGTCCCAAAATACATAATCCACAAAAGACATGCTTGCCTGGCAGGATCTGAAAGATTAATCTCATCATGTTTTTTAATTATTGACCAGCTAGTTTGCCTGATGTGACTGACACTCTTACGGGAGTAATACTTTTTCTCCCAATCTCAATATCATCTTTTGCTATCTCAAAAAACGATTAAAAAATCATTGGACTTTCGCATGTACTCGATCGTTTTCGCACAACATATATTTAGTTTTTAACCGGGTATCCTTTTCTGAAAGGATTTTTTGAAATCAAGAAAAATATGAAATCATTCTTATTTAAGAGTTAAACCTGAAAAAATATTATATAATTTTTTATCGTGGTGAAATGCGAATAATATATGATATATACATATAATATTATATATCAGAATACTATATATATATATATATAATATAATATATAATATATATATTATTTATATATATATATATATTATAATATATATATATATATATATATATAAATATATATATATATAATTTAGTTTTTTGGTTTTTCTTTGACCTAATATATATTTTTTTCGTAATATGTTCTTGGTGTTAGGTCACATTAAATGATGCATTTTAGTTGTCGTGCAAATGATTGTTTATTGACGTTTCGACCATTTTATGGCCTTTTTCAAAATCTATAAACCTTAACGGAGACAATCAACAAAAATGAAACATAAAGAACAAAACATTTTTATTACACATACCTATTACAGTCAACGGGTCAGTTATTTCTAAATATAACTGACCCGTTGACTGTGATAGGTATGTGTAATAAAAATGTTTTGTTCTCTATGTTTCATTTTTGTTGATTGTCTACGTTAAGGTTTAAAGATTTTGAAAAGGGCCATAAAATGGTCGAAACGTCAATAAACAATCATTTGCACGACAACTAATATGCATCATTTAATGTGACCTAACACCAAGAACATATTACGAAAAAAAATATATATATATATATATATATATATATATATATATATATATATATATATTATATATATATATATATATATTATATATATATATATATATATATATATATATATATATACTATTATATTATATATATATATATATATATATATATATATATTAATATATATATATATATATGTATATATATATATATATATATACTATATATATTATAATATATATATATATATATAGTATATATATGTATTATATATATTATATATATATATATATAATATATTAAAAATGAAGTGAACTAGGACATTTATTTGAAATAATCAACCAAACTCCTAGCGGAGCTGGGTTATACGAGTTCGAAACGAACATCGAAATGCCTCCAATACCTTAGGATGGTGTTATGTTAAGAAACGATTAAGTTGTTTATCACAATCAATGGATAATGATAGACAGTCTGTTTCGCACCTTATTTGGGGCTCATCAGTATAATCATCCATCCCATCGGAAAGTGATAACCACCAAAATATTTCTAACGGCGTTATATTTTCTTCCCAGTGACTATATGGCATATATAAATATGACACAGCGCACCAGTCGGAAACAAATGAACCACATCCGCACGAAGAAGAAAAACATCTCGGAAACGAGAACTCGTACGTCCTGACCCCCGAAGGTGGTTACTATAATCGCTAAGCACGAGTAAAGTTGTTACATCAATTTCGATGTAATTCAACATTCAACACGCCGCGCCAGTAAAATAAGCGCTCCAAATTTATATCCCTTTATACAGGTGGCATAAAATGAATATGAAACTAATCAAACAAATCCTAGAATTTCTTTCTTCGTGTTAACGATAACAGTTCGTGGCAATAAAATGAATGTGACTAGGACATTATGTGTTTGAGTGTAATCAAACAAACTCTAGCGGAGTTATAACGAAGTTCACGAAACATCCGGTGGGCCGAGCCTCCGACATATAACCTGGGATAGTGATATGTTAGAAACATTAAGTTGTTTATCAAATCAATGGAAATGAATAGACAGTCTGTTTTGCCCTATTTGGGCTCATCAGTATCATCCATCCATCGAAAGTGATAACCAACCAAATATTTCTAACGGCGTTATATTTTCCTTTCCAGTGACTATATGGCATATAAATATGACACAGCGCCACCAGTCGGAAACAAATGAAACACATCCCACAGATAGGAAAACATTTCGGAACGAGAACTCGTTACGTCCTGACGCCGAAGGTGGTTTACTATAATCGCTAAGAAAAGAGTAAAGTTGTTACATCAAATTTCGATGTAATTTCAACAATCACACGCCGCCAGTAACAAGCGCTCCACATTTTATCCCTTTTACAGGTAGCAAATGAATAGAAAAACAGAATTCTTTCGTGTTAACGATACACGTTCGTGGCAATAAAATGAAGTGAAACTAGGACATTTATTTGAAACTAATCAAACAAACCTCCTAGCGAGGAGCTGGTTATACGAGTTCACGAAACATCGAAATGCCTCCATATACCTTAGGATGGTGTATGTTAGAAATATAAGTTGTTTATCACAATCAATGGAAATGATAGACGACAGTCTGTTTCGCCCTTATTTGGGGCTCATCAGTATCAATCCATCCCATCGAACCAGCTCCGATAGGAGGTTTGGTTTGATTTAGTTTTCAAATGAATGTCCTAGTTCAACTTCATTTTAATTGCCACGAAACGTGGTATCGTACACAAAGAATTCTGTTTTCTATTCATTTGCTACCTGTAAAAGGGATAAAATTTGGAGCGCTTGTACTGGCGGCGTTGTGAATGTTGAAATTACATCGAAATGATGTAACAACTTTACTCTTGCTTAGCGATGTATAGTCAACACCTTCGGGTGTCAGGACGTACGAGGTTTCGTTTCCGAATGTTTTTCTTCTATTGTGGGATGTGGTTCATTGTCCGACTGGTGGCGCTGTGTCATATTAATGATATAGTCACTGGAAGGAAAATATAACGCCGTTAGAAAATATTTGTTGGTTTATCACTTTCGATGGATGGATGATTACTGATGAGCTCCACATAAGGGCGAAACAGACTATCTATCATTTCCATTGATTGTGCGTAAACAACTCAAGGAATGTTTTTAAAACACCATCCTACAGGTATATGGGGCATTCCGATGTTTCCGTGAACTCGTTAACCAGCTCCGCTAGGAGGTTTGTTTGATTAGTTTCAAATAAATGTCCTAGTTCACTTCATTTTATTGCCACGAACGTGTAATCGTTAACACGAAGAATTCTGTTTTCTATTCATTGTGCTACTGTATAAGGATAAAATTTGGAGCGCTTGTTACTGGCGGCGTGTGAATGTTGAATAACATCGAAATTGATGTAAAACTTTACTCTTGCTTAGCGATTATAGTAACCACCTTCGGGTGTCAGGACGTACGAGTTCTCGTTTCGAAATGTTTTCTTCTATCTGTTGGGATGTGGTTCATTTGTTTCCGACTGGTGGCGCTGTGTCATATTTATATGCCCATATAGCACTGGAAGGAAAATATAACGCCGTTAGAAATATTTGGTGGTTATCACTTTCGATGGATGGATGATACTGATGAGCCCAAATAAGGGCGAAAACAGACTGTCTATCATTTCCATTGATTGTGATAAACAACTTAATGTTTCTAACATACACCATCCTAAGGTATATGGAGGCATTTCGATGTTTCGTGAACTTGAATATACCAGCTCCGCTAGGAGGTTTGCTTGATTAGTTTCAAATAAATGTCCTAGTTCAACTTCATTTTATTGCCACGAACGTGTATCGTTAACACGAAGAATTCTGTTTTTCTATATATATATATATTATATATATATATATATATATATATATATATATTATATATATATATATATATATATATATATATATATATATATATATATATATATATATATATATATATATAGGTATAATAAAATACCAGCTTTACTGCCTTGAGCTCCTTTTTGCAGGTTTCACTCAAACTTGATTTCTACTGTTTTGTTTTTGTTTATAATGAGAATAAATTTATTATTATTAGGATATATAATTACTTATTTTATATATCCGTTTGACTAAGATGGCGCTAGTTTGGGTTTTGCGTTAAAATGCTACTGCAGCATTTTAGGAACATTACTGGCCATGTTCAATCTGTGGATTGTGTACTGATAAAATTTCTTTCAAAAGCCCCCACAAAATAAGGTGTACACATTTCAGGGCCAGCCTGACTGATCTGACGTCTAAGTGGACCTATTTTATTTCTATTAATCTGAGGGCCATGCCCGATGAAACGATAATCAAAACTCAATGATAAACTGTCAATATACTGGTGAATGTATTTCAAAACTGGGAGAAATCATGCAATACAGAAAAAAGATCTCTTTGGAGAACTATCCTGTCCCAGAGAACGATCGAAACCATAAGGATTGGTAGCTCCTAGGAGCTGTACGAGGCATATTCGTGATTTTTGTGCTTTGCTCAAGCTAGGGATGGAGCTTCAACTTTTTCTATGCAATCGATAATCAAAAAAAAAATTGATGGAGTAGTGTAAACTTAATCATTATATTTGGTTATTTATTATGATCAAATATCAGATAGATATTTTTTAAATAATTTGGATTAATTTGGATTTTCTCTACCAGGTTCAATCTACCAGCCATTGATTTTACTGTGAGATTATGTTTTTTTTCGATGATTTGATTAAATAAGTTCTGAAGATCTAAGTTATTAAATTTCACTTTGAAAAGAACAATTTTCTAACCTACAGCTCTGAAAAATATATTAGAGAGTTAAATTCTGTATTGAATAATTATCACACGTCAAGAATATTTTAAACTCAATTATAATTTATAACAAATTTTTTTTTCACCCTAATAATTTTTTTGTTATGTTCACATTTTAATGGCAACTTTGCCTTACTTAACAACATTGCAATAATAAAGATTTTTTTAATGGAGCTGGATTATCCGTAACATCAAAATGATCAACTATCCATGAAAACAGTTTATAGTTATCTGAAAGAAAATTATTTCCATGGTATTCTTCGACTACAAAAATATGGTTGGAAAATTGTTAATTTTACATAACCAGAGACTCTTATAACGAATGTGATGTGTTCTGAATAGTACCTTGCATATCATTATTTTTACATATTCATTTTTCGAATAGAAATATTTTCAATAAATAATAAAAGTTTAATCCTTATGGCACCTTTAAAACTAGCTACTAAAATGCTATGATTAATGCTGCAAAGGGAATTTCTTGAATCAGGAATGTTGTTTTTATTTATATTTCAATAAAAATGTGATTTTTATAGAGTTACAAGCTGCTATAACATCCTAGTTGTATAATTATCAAATTCAAATAGTCTAATAAACTATTCATTTCCAAAAATGTAGTTAAAGTAGTTTTCACATATGTACTTATTATAATTCGGCATGTTCCTAGCTGTCTCTTTAACATTTTCCATATCGTCTGTTGATCTTGAACACAAGCAATCCGTTGTTACACAGTAGGAGTAAAGTGATATAAAATGGATCTATAAACATACTCAGGAAATATGAAATCTAGTTTTATTTCGAGTTGTCTCAATTTTACCATTTTATCGTCTTATAGAGTGAAAAATTAACAGGATTCTTCAATTTTATCCTAGAAAATATAATAATCTTACATATAGTCAGAATTAATTATTATTCGTTGTTTATGAAATTTAGATATTTCGTAGTTAAAAAATAATCGGACTCTCATGAACTCTTAAAAATGGTATTTTTTCACAGCTACCTTTGTTCCAATACAACAACAAATAATTCATTATATATATTCAATTATTGCCCAAAAAATAATTTTAATGTAACTCACATTGAAATTAGTTTTTACATTCGAATTTATTTAAATACACCCATTAGTTCATGTATTAGAAAGAGATAGAGATGTCTTTGAATTGTAAGGTAATAATGATTATGCACGAATAATAATAACAGCTTGCCAGTATAAGAAATCCTACATATTATGTACTTAACTTTAAAAAAGTATTTAACAATAGGTGATTAAAAGAAATATTTTGTAGACTATATCGTATCTTTTGAATGGATGACCAATAATAAGTCTCTTCATATTGACTAGCGGTTGTCCAGTGTTCGAAGGTCGACTGTAATTCATTAAATTTCAAATTTTAAATGTTTGACATTAGCAATATATAAATTGGCGAATGCGCCGGAATAGTTTTAATGCGAAACTTATTTCCGTAGAAATTGAATGTATTTTTAAAACGTATCAGGGGCGTAGCTAACGCCATATCAGCCATATCAATGATACGGGACCCCGGTCTACAGGGGCCCTTAACGTGCCTACAGAGTTTTCACTTCAGAAATGAGAAAAGTCAAAAGAAGCAATGTGTTTTTTTTCCCGGGCTAAGCGTGCTCCCAGAAGTTTGCAACATCGTACATCGGTTATTACGGAAATCCCACGTTTAAGTCATTCCCTTGAACGGGGGAATCTCGCATTAACCCATGTACAATGACAAACCACGGAGAGCAATTATATTCACGCGTTTTATTTCATCCCGGTTCAAACGTTATTATTATTACATTGTAATACAATACAATGTTGTTCTTCTGATTATTTGTTGGTTGCTTAGTTTGATTTGTGAAAAAAATGCGTGAAAAAAAAAGAGATTATCCCAGTCGAGCTATGAAAAGAATATGTTAACAGAAAAGGGAGGAGGTAATGAAAAAAATGCCCAGAATTTCTTAATTTTTTCAGCAATCAGCTTCTGTGAGTGATATAGATTTGCTGGTTTAGATATATTAATTTCTCAAACTAAACAAAGATTTAAGAGCTTTTGTGACCTAAGTTATATGTTCGAAGTACTACAATCGGAGAAACTCCTATCTTCTTCAAACGAAGTGATGAAAAACGCTTTCGCAAAACTATCGGCTAAATACAGTAAAGACATCTTAGTTAATCTTTATGAACAATTAATTTCTCTGAAAACATGCTTTAAATCTGAAATTTATAAAACTAGTTCTATAAAGGAACTCATGGAATTATTGCTGATAATATTCAATAGCCTTGCATCCAGTTTTCCGGACGTAATAACAGCATGCTTTCTATTCTTGACCCTACCAGTTACAACTGCAACAGCTGAAAGAAGTTTTTGGAAATTGAAACTGATAAAAAATTACCTAAGGACTTCGATGGTACAGAAACGGCTATCAGACTTGTCACTATTGTCTATAGAGGCAGAAATGTTAGAAGAACTGAAATCGTCTTCAGTTATAGATGATTTAATTAATCAATTTGCCGAGAAAAAAGCAAGAAAAATGTATATTTAATTTGAATTGTTTCCTGGCTCAATTTCTAGAAGAAATTGATAACTTATAATCAATAAACATTCATTTTAATTCAACTTAAGCATTTTTTTTTTGTGTTTTTGTGAGAAATCCTTGATTTGGGCCCCACAACTAATTTTTATATAGGGCCCCTCCAAGGCACGCTACGCCACTACGTATTATGAATAAATTCAAATTTTTTGCAATCCTCGCCTATATAAACCTTAAATTCATCTAACACACCTCATGCAAATTATTCTCTTCACATATTAATATATAGATCCTTGCCGGATATTTCAGCAGCAAAAAAAATCGGAGTGAGCCGAATTCCGAAGATGACGAAAGTTTGAGAGGATTGTTTGTGGATGATACAGGGTGTCTTTGCTGAGTTTCCGAACACGAGGACTAGGAGCATTTTAGGGGGGGGCAAAAAAGCCTCGATTTTTTCGGATCGTTATTGGTATATTTTCCATTTCTTCTGAACCATATGGTTAAGCAAGAATCCGGAAACACCACGTGAAAGAATACTAAATTTTCTCTGAAATTCATTTGTCAAAAGTATTGTTGACTTAATAATAACCAAAATGAATTTGGTCAAAAAAGGTAAAATTTTTTCAAATTATGAAAAAATTTAGTTTTTGAATACTAAATTATATTTTCACATATATCCATGTAATTTTAAACATATTATAGAAATACCTCCTCGCCTCTCTCCTCAATTCTTCTTCATTCTACTCCCTAACCTCTACTCGTTGGAAGTACATTAAAGATGTGTATAATGAGATGTGTTCTTTAATAAAATAACGAGTTATTTTCTCACTTAAATCACCCACTTGTTCAAACTCCAGGTTTTTTATATCTACACTTTCTTACCTTTTATTATTATCCGAAATCTTTATCGGATTAGCCTCTCTTCATAGTTACATACTTGAATGCGTTGGTAATCATTAAAATTAATTATTGGCGAATGTCAGTGAGTCCTTCTGTTGAGCACGACGGATTTTTGTCGTTTTCGGAATTCGAAATATTTTGCGCCAATTATTTCTTTCAAGCCTTTTTGAATCGAGCTGCTAAGTTTCAGTAAAGTTTATCTGGCCGTATGTTCGGCGTTATAGGCTGCTAAATTGATTGGATTCACCCCAAATTTTGTACAAATGTATTATTCCTCGTTACTGCACTGCTTTCACGAGGAGGTCTTTAATACCATGGAACGATTGCACTAGATTAACTCCAGAAAGTGTATCACCTTTAAGCTGCCTAACTTGCACAAGCAATCGCTTAAGTTAGAAGGATCTTATTGTGTGCATGAATTTATGTTATCTTAAGCTCTACTTTTGTGATAGAAGTAAAAAGTTATCTGAAGACTTCCTCAAAAGTAAAGTTCGTCTCTTTCGACCTATCCACAATATGCATGACACTGGAAATTCCGCTATATTCTTATATTTTGCTGGTCAAAATGTTATGCTGATGGGAGTGGACGCTATCAGTAAATCCACAAATTTTGAAACACTTTCAGTTTTTCATTTACTGGTGTGTTCTTAGGTAGTTGCTAAGAGTTTCTAAGTATGCCAAAATGGAAGAAAGGAATAGTGAGTGTGTAAGTACCATTCTTCTTCTCAATAAATTCAAATATTATGAGGCAAAGCAATTATCAAAAGGATAAATAAAATAGCTTCATAGATATCTAACTAATTAATAACATTACATACCGTTAGTGTGTTTTATTTTGCCTGATGAAAGCCAAAATACATACGAATTAATATAACGCATACTGGTTGAAAAATGTAGTAAATCAAATCTAGTTCATGAAAAAAGCATCAGTAGTAATTGACTTCGAGTTAGTCATTAATAATTCCTGTAAGAACGTATGAAAAAACCAAATTGTTGGTACCTAAATGTAATTTTGTATGCTGGCACTAAGTTTTTGTTTGCAGATTACTATTGGTATTATAACTTAAATATCTGGAGGAAATATGCATATTATGTGTAAAAACACATACATATTAGGTGAAAATATAATTTAATATCCCAAAACCTGCATTTTTTAATATTTTGAGAAATTTTAACTTTTTTTGGCCGCATTTATTCTGCTTATTATTGAGCCAGAAATACTTTTGACCAATGAATTTAAATGGAAATTCAATGCTCTTTCACGCGGTCTTTTCGAAGATATAGGAAGAAAACCACTAAGAGTCCGAAAAAATTGAGCCTTTTTTGTCCCCCTGTCAGAATCTACGTGTCCTCGTTTTCAAAAACACAGCAAATATACCCTCTATCATCCCCAAACAATCTATCAAATTTTCGATAACTTCGAAATTGAGTCCAGGTAGAATATACATGGCTTCTGGACAAGCATAGTTATTCTTCAAAGCTCCATTATCCGAATTAGCGCTAACAATAATTTTTTGTGTCAAATACTATACCTTTATTATAATATTTATTCAATTATTTATAACGAAAGAGTGCTGGTACAGAGGTGTCGGGATGTGTTCGCGTGTTTCATAGGCTACGAAAAGGCTTTTGATACCATCAAACACGGGAAACTCGTTGAAATATTAAGAAAACAAAATTTAGATAAACGAGATATAAGAATAATAGTGAATCTATATTGGTATCAAAAAGCAAAAATAATAGTCGACGGCGAGATGTCAGATGAAATACAAATAATGCGTGGGGTCCGGCAGGGCTGCGTACTGTCACCTCTATTGTTTAACTTGTACTCTGAGGAAATCTTTTAGGAGGCGTTATATAAAAAACAACAGGGCATTATTAACAACGACACAGTTGTTAATAATTTACGATACGCGGATGATACTGTACTTCTCGCGAACACATTGGAAGCTTTGCAAGAACTCTTAAATTGCGCGGCCAAGAGTAGGGAGTTGGGCCTTAAGTTGAACATCAAGAAAATTAAGTAGATGTTAATAAGCAAACATAGGGATATATTGAGTGATCTTATTTGGGAGGAAGAAACCGTAGGACGGGTTCAGCAGTACAAGTACTTGGGATGTACGCTTAGCGCAGACTGGGACATGACGTGGGAAATAAGGTCCAGAATAGAGCAAGCTCGAGGCGCTTTTATTAAAATGAAGACCGTAATATGCAGCCGTGATATCGATTTGCCGTTGAGGATGCGTATTCTCAGGTGTTATGTCCTCAGTATACTCATGTATGGAGCTGAATCATATACTCTTACAGATGCCATGTGGACTGGAAGCCTTTGAAATGCTACCGTCATTTCGTGGCTTGACAGAGTCCGAAACACTGAAGTATTAAACCAACTACACAAACAACCAGAAATCATATGCCCCATCAAAAAAATGGAAATTGGAATACTTCGGGCATATTCTACGTAATACAAAATATGAATTGTTTCAGCTCATTATGCAGGGTGAGATTGATGGTAGAAGGGGTCCAGGACGTCGTAGAAGTTCCTATTTAAAGAAGTTACGACAATGGTATGGAGCCAGCACAATGACGCTCTTTAGAAAAGCGGTAGATGAAGTCCAGATAACGCTGATGATTGCCAAAGTTCGATAGGACATGACACGCTAAGAAGAAGACACAGTTATTCTGATTAATGTATTTTTATATAAAATGCATATCAGAGATATGCATTTTACTGTGGGTATTTTCAAGCTCCGAAATGGAATCAAAGTTATGCAATAATTATTCATTGCAAAATAATTTAGTTATATCTAGGTAAGTACGTATTACATTGCTTTATGACATTTTCCTTCGTTTTGTACGTACAAAATTTATCGTGCAAAAAATATCTCTAGCGCGATACCTTTGATCGTCCGGGATATCATATCCCACCAGTTTACGGGATACTTCGTACAAACCGGCGGGCTCGTATCCGTCCTCGGCCGGTCGTAAAGTAGGCGCTTATACCGCAAAAACCGCGACTCGCAAATCCGCGTCCCATCAGTGTCAGACGGGACATTCGGCAATCTGCGTTCCCGCTGATTCACGGCTATGGCCGCCAATATTCCGCATCGAAAACAACCTGTCCTACATATCTTTACCCGACAATTTGGACCCGTGCAATTCGGGGGATGAATTTATGAATATTTAAGAGCGACATTCGATGCTTGACGACGAATATGTTTAAATTCGATTGGCAATGAAAGGGAGTTACGTGATTGGTATGGGAGCAGTGTGCCTTTAGTGCTTCAAGGCATTATACAAATTTTTCTTTTTTTATTTGAAATGAGGTTGTAGGTGGAAAGTTCTTGAGTGAAACAGACGTTGTATATAATGTGATAGTATTCAAATTAATATTCAGCCAATTACGCGTATATCGACTAAATTGCAAACTAGGATTCAGAAAGTACGAGAAAAAATACCTATAATATTGGATGAAATAGCATTAAAATATCAATGCACGAGAATGTGGACTAAAGGGATCTTGTTCTCGCATTCTTCATTACTTCTTATATATAAGGATGGACCACGACGAACTGCATCGATCGATATCTCAGAAAAACAATTTAGAAAAAAATTGGAAATTTTGAGAACGTGCTAGTTGTCTTAGGACCTATACAGCTAAAATAGTTTCATCTAATGGGCACTTCCGGTTGTACCGGAAATAGAGCCTAAGTCACTTATTTGAAATAGGATACCCTATATATTATTACATTTTTAGATTTAACTTTCTAGGCAGATTCTATGTATCATGTCCTATACCGTTTTTGACATATTTAGTATTTTTATGTCGAAAACGACGATTGCAAGCCCTAATATAATTATCAATTCTTCCTATAAGGAAGCCTTTTTTACTTACTTTGGGTTAGATTCCTTGTTGAAAATGACCTATTTCAATAGATTTTGTATAATATTTGGATAACTAATCATACAGAGTGTTCAAGAAATAAGAACTATAATGAGATTGAGAAAACTGACAAAAATCAATTTTTTCAAATGGAAACCCCCCATTTTTCCTATTTTATAGCATTTAGCATTTTAAAAAAAGGTAACTTTGTATAAGGTTATCTATACCTAAAATTTGCCTACTTTTTTATATTATTTAGGTTTTATGGTTTGACAGTGCAGGTTTCTCCTACTTCTATATACAACTACAAAATTTCATTCTATAATTAAGGTATAGCATATAAGACTTTGGACAATCTATCTTCAAATAAGGTTTAATTTTAAAATGGATACCTTTATAACATTCCGGTTTTATTACTCCAGCTAATATCAACTGTTCTAGTTCTATTTTCATGTAGCCTGCGATGCCAAACCACAGAACCTAAATTATATATATAGATATATATATATATATATATATATATATATATATACATATATATATATATATATATATATATATATATATATATATATATATATATATATATATATATATATATATATATATATATATATATATATATATATATATATATATATATATATATATATATATATATATATATATATATATATATATAATATATATATATATATATATATATTGATATGGTTTGTTTATTTGCAATATTAAAAAAGAAATGTAGGGAATAATATAAAACAATATTGATCAAGGAAAACTTCAATGAATTTAAAATAGATATTAGTAAATGATAGATGGTTATAAAATATATGTATATATAATTAATGATAAAAATTTGCACATATGAAAAGAAATAAATATGTAAATTGTTAATTAATATAAGGATACTAGTGAAATGTTTATTAATATAAATTTAAATGAGTAAAACTGAATTATAATGAGGATAAATGTAAATGTATGAATTATAAATGTTCAAGATTAACTTTTAAAATCAATAATATATGAGAAATCATTGTAGAATGTCAAAAACATAAAATGTCATTAATCGTTGGAAAGCGATATCAAGTAATTCAATAGAAATTCATTAAATATCAAATAAATATGTAGATATAGATAAGTAATAGAAACATCCACAATAGAAATTGTGAGGTTAATAAGATACCAGTGATATGAATATTGGATATTTATAGTACGAGATTAAAGAGAGAAAGGAGTTGAGAGAAGAAGAAAAAGAAGAATTTGTTGGACACTGAAAGAAGAAAAATTAACCAAGAAAAGACATTAATTGTGAGTTTTTGAACATTAATATATTGGCCAATAAATCTATTAAATATTTGCAAATATATATATATATATATAAAGGGGATATAAAAATTAATATATAAAAGTACCATATTAAAATTTTGAATAGTTATTGTTTTCGTTAATATTTGAATTAAAGTTGTATGTGATAATTTGGGTTAATAAATGTATGAAATTTTATAATTTTGAATTTATTGAAGTTTTAATTAATAGGTAAAGTTATAGAAAATAAATAGAATCAATTTCATTATAGAAGAACCTTCCCTGAGAAGTAATAGAGTCGAATCAAATTAAAATAGATAAATATCAGTTTTTTTTTAAAATTATTAATAGGCGCTCAAATTAATTTAATCATATATCAAATAAATATATCATATAATATAAATTGAAATAAAATTTATACTTAAAACTCATATACATTATATGAGATAATTCATAATAATATATATATATATATATATATATATATATATATATATATATATATATATATATATATATATATCTAAATATATATTTGAATTGTATGTTTGTGTGGGTCTGCGTAGGTATGTGTTTAATCTGAATTTTTATGCGTGTGTGTATATTTCCGGTCAGTGGCGTAGATAGCTTTTTGCGATGGGGGGGATATGACTTTGTGTAAAATTCCATAAGTTTTATTTGTGAATAAAAATAGTCTTTCATGTAGTAGAAAATAAGCAGAAAAAAAATTTTTTGGCTTAACATCGCCTTGACGAATTAAATATTTCTTCCACACTTTCAACTAACGAGAAAAAAGGGGTGGCAGTAAAAATTTTTTGATAAAACTTGACAGTTTTGATGAATTTATTAGCTGCTTTGTCAACTTCGTATAAATCATGCTTGAAAAACACCGAAAATCTTTTTAATATATTTAGTCTTGTCAAGGAGGCCTCGGTAGCCCAGCGGTGAGGGTATCGCTTGTAAACAGAGGATTGTGGGTTCGAACCCACCTTGCTCTTGAGTGTAGTGTATGTCCGGAATTTAGTGGTTCAAAAATTAATCTGTTGGGTAATGACTTAGATTCAAGCCCATTGGCCGTTCGGAACCGGCGTTAAACTGTAGGTCCCTGGAGTTAATAAAAATAGTCTAGTCAACAAGTGCTTTTTTGTTCAACTTTTTTCAGCAGTTTCGGAAATATAAAATCAAAGTGTTATTCGATTTGTAGCATGTAGATGTTTTTTGAGAAAATTAAAAATTCGCAAGTGAAAATTGTGAAAGTTATAAACAATATACCTACTGAAAAATGGGGATTGATTTTTTGCCAATATGTCAAAAAATAATTGAGTTTTTTGAAATATCAAGAAAGATTCGAAAAGAAAACGAAATTTCCCAAATAAAAAACTCAACTTCCTGAACTGTAGAATCAATATTCATAATTTTCTCAGAGAGGTAAAAATACGGCTGAAAAGGGGTAACTTCGTTTGGGCAAGTCACGCCCATTTAGGACACTTCAACAATAAACATTATTTAACCATATAAAATATGAAAAGTTACTGAATCGGTGAATGAACAATAATCCGGCGATAATAGAAAT
Source organism: Cynegetis impunctata (assembly GCA_030704885.1). Classification (NCBI taxonomy): domain Eukaryota; kingdom Metazoa; phylum Arthropoda; class Insecta; order Coleoptera; family Coccinellidae; genus Cynegetis; species Cynegetis impunctata. The sequence goes on along the minus strand of JARQZK010002957.1, from coordinate 79,029 downwards.
TTTTCTATTAGTTATGCAATAGTTAATCAACAATTTTTTGGTGCTTGAACATGAAAATTGTGATAACTGTTCAAGTATACATCTGAGATTTTTTCATTCTTGAAGCTATTTAAGTAAATCCCTGGTCAAAAAATAAAAAATTTCATTTTTTTTTATTTTTCTCTAACAATTTACGTATTTTGCAAAATCGAAATGAAATTTTTTTCATGAATTTAATGGTCCATTTTTTATTATGGGAAGCTACATGGAAATGGTTATTTTCAATGTTCATCTCCTATTATTTGAACAATTGTTATAAATAAATGCGTTGTTTATAAGAGAATCAGGAAAAAGAAGTTATGATTAGTGTTTATTTTTGCAACTAAGTAAATTGTTAGTAAAAAACTAAAAAATCGAATTTTTCAACGGGGATCTATTCTGAGGTCTTTCGATACTAGCTCCAAGAAAGGAAAAAATATCAGATTTATAGTTTAACAGTTGCAATGTTCTTGTTCAAGTAGCAAAAAGCTATTGCATAAATAATGCGCGTAAAATAGCGATAAAAATTTGTTGTCGCTGGATTATTGTTCACTTACCTATCCAGTAAGAACCCGAAATTTTTCATTCCTTAATTTTCTTATTTAATATAGTTAAATAATGTTTATCGTTGAAGTGTCCTAAATGGGCGTGACTTTCGCAAGCCAGATTACCTGTTTTCGGCCGTATTTTTATCCCGCTGAGAAAATTATAAATATTTATCCTCCAGTTCCGGCAGTTAAAAATTTCTTATAGGTAATTTCCTCCTCTTTTTGTATCTTTATTTAGATATCAAAATATCTATTGGTTTTGAGATATTTGAAAAACAAACTTTTCTTCTTCTTTCAGTAAATTGGTTATCACATTTACAATTTACCCGAACGGAACTCAATTTTTTTCAAAAAATATCTACATGCTATTTGCTCATATTCTTCCGAGACTGATGAAAAAAGTTGAACACAAAAGCACTTGTAAACTAGACTGTATTCTCATGATTAGTAAATATTTCTCCAAGATTCATGATGTAGAAGTCCAGCCATCGCAAGAAAATTTTTACTTACTCGACAATTTTTATTAACTTCAAAATATTATGGAGTAATTAAATTGACAATCAAATCCAAAATTCAGTCCTATTTTTCAAAGAGCTCATATTTCGATACCTACTCTACAAAATATTCGAAATATTAAATATTGATTGTAAATCCTCTATGAGCAGAAGTCACGCTCCTCGAATGTGAATAGGAATTTAATCGGTCACTAGAACCAAAAACCTTATTTGAAAGAGCTTAACTGGCTGAAATGAAAAATTTTATGTACGAAGGAACAAGTCAACCAAAACCTCATCGCACTTGTTCTCTTTCTAAATTTTATACTACCTATACTATTGAACAAAACTCCTTAAGATATAATACTACACCATTAAACAAAAGCTCAAGCACTTTTGTTCAATAGTAAGTATAGTATACAATTTAGAAAGGAGAAGTGCGTGGAGATATTGTTTGACTTCTTCCTTTCGAAATTAAAATTTTCCATTAGAGCCATTTGAACTTTTCAATCACTTTTTTGCTCATAGTGACGATCAAACATACTAATTCAACATTGAATAAAATATCCTCAAAACTACTAGTTGCTTTATAATGTTAAAATTATGTCCATTCCTGATTGGTCGACCTGTTCGAAGCACGGAAATTATTCAATACTCAATTGCACAGCCTTCACAAAAACATATCTAGGTGATATTTTTATAATTGCACATACATAATAGCAGAAAAGGTGCTAGTGGTTAGTAAATTTCATGTAAAGTACTTAAATACGAACATAGATACGAAGACTTTTATTCAGTTCCATTATAATTATCGTAGGCTCATGAGGGGATTGATCCCCTTGATCCCCCCTCTATCTACGCCACTGTTTCCGGTACTGTAACCAGTGATATTGTTCGACAGCCTTTTAATCAAAATTCTATTGCCATTTTCAAGTGACTGAAATTCTCGGATGAGTGCACAGTAACAAGATAGACACTTCTTGAATAAAGTGCTAATTTTTGTTTGCACGACGAAATCGAAAACATTTTTTCAAAGATGGAGGTATCGTAACTTCATTTAGATAGTAGTTGTTTTAAAAAAACGAATAATTCAATTATCTTTCCAGATTAGATTTGACTTTTAGCTCAAAAATAGCGGGAAGATACAAGGACGGCCTGCAAGGTCGACCGTTTTTCAGATTTGTAGAAAATTTTTGGACAGACAATGATATTTTCCGAATGAATACCGATTTGTATACTTTTTGAGTCAATCGATGCAGTTCGATAAGAAAGAGAGATGAGTATATTTTGAAATTGATCGGTTTGGTAGTCAAAGATTTATTAAAATTTTTTTGAAAATTTTATTTTTGCGTTTTCTCAAAATCGACTGAGCCAAATTAGTTGCAATTCTTAGGAAATGTAACTTCAGTGAAACTCTATCAAATGCCGCAAGCTGCACTGCGGCCGACTGAACTGTTCATAAGTTATAAGAGGGTTACCTACATACAGTCATACAGATATTATCGTAAAAATAGTCATAATGACTTTCTAGTACCTCTACTTTTGGAACAGTAACTTTACAATTTTTGAAAATTTAAAAATTTTTAGCAGGAAGTTAAGAATTTTGACCCCAAATTTGATGCCCTAGGTTCCAGCCTACTCAGCCTGCTGGTAAATCCGCCACTGCCTACGGTCCAGAAACCTACTTTTATAGGTATAGTTTACAGGAAAATGCATTACATTATATCAGGACATAAACCAGAAGCATTTTTACGAAGATATTCTAGTTTTTTCGTAGTTTTTGAAAATTTGCTTAGCTCCAGAGATTTTGTAGATTGAGTAATAGATTAGAAATTTGGTAGGTAGATTCAGTTCATGTTGAAATACACTTCTTTGTCAGTTTCAACTGTCTTCATCAGCCGCACTGCTAGAGACTATTCCGTTCGAATCGCATGTCGACCTGCTTCACGAAGTTCATATATTTTTTTGAATAAAATAAGTAATTTATTGATTACAGTCTGGTATTAAAGCGTGGTTCTTCAATATTCGATGCACTTCACGAATTTTTGTTTTCAGTAAAATAAATTATTTTCAAATTTCATTTCGGTTTGCTATTGAATCGTGGCTTTTCAAACCATAGCTCATTTCGTTCGAATCCCTACTCGACGGGATGCACTTCGCGTGAAAAATATGACCTTAGTGACGGAGCTCTGCTGCTCACCCGTTTTTTCAAATTGTGCTACCATTTCTATTTATTTGGTGGAAATTTTTCGGTTAGATACGTTATATTATATAACGTTAAGTGAACTATTTTCATAGATTTTATCATTTCGGCTATATAAATAAGTATAACCTACTCAACCACGATTCTTTTCGAATTAATTCAGTGCATGGAGCAAGTAAAGAAAATTTCAGTGAACTTAATTCATCTTCGTGAATAACTCCGAGAGCAAACGTTTCCTTGAACGTCTTCCATCGATTTTCCATTCCGGAAAGAGAGAGGCAATAATGAAATTCATTCCTCGGTGCGTCCAAAAATCAAGCTAAGATATGACGAGCCGTTGATAAGATGACGTCACTGCGGTCGGTTTCGCAGTATTGATCAGATAATCTGCAGTCTATTCTCGTAATTGCTGAGCGCTTGAACTTGTCAAGATTGACGTATTCTACGTATTTCCTTTATTGTTCTGAGGTCCTGATACGTTGCTGTCAATGAGTTGGAAGGATGGTAAGAATAAAGGCACACAATTTTAAAGAAGGAGAAGTCGATATATAATCGAGAGAAGGTACCAGATATATGTAATGGAACGAAGTTATTCATTGTATGATTTACTCCAGAAACTAAGCGAATGACCAATTGGGCGAAAACTTTGTCCATCAGGAGCAACACGAGCCGTGCTAGTCATTATACTCTTTTCGTAATCCCATACTGTTATTTTGATTTAACGGTATTCAGAGGACAATTGAAAAGTCAGTGTTAACGGCCGGCGGCCGTTAAGAAATCACGTGTTCAAATATTTATTTCAAAACATCATTCTGGTTACAATAAAAATTATAATAAAACTAACTATTTATTTATTTGAAAAGTAATTTAACAATTGCTATTATTTGAAATGTCTATCTTATTGATTAGAGATTTATCATCTATAGCAACAGTTTTTGAACTTGTTGTCGGTGAAGCCTCATTATTATGAAAAAGTTGTCTCGTTATCTTCATTCTCTTCGAAACTGAATTTTCAATATACGACTCCGCCACCGCAGAGGAGTCACAACCTCCAAGTTCTTTTACTGATAGTAGATCGCCACCATTTTCTACAAGCATGGTAGCCGAGGATCTGCGAAACGAGTGCCCTGTGTAGAGCTGAGGGTTTTCTAATTTTAAAAATGCTGCAATTTTCTCTGGAACGCCTCCAATAGTATGAATGCCCACTACTTGTTTTACATATTTACCATTCCTATAACCAATGAAAAATCGCCGATTTTCCAGATTTGAAGGTCGCAAATCTACGTATTTTTGGTATAAACCATAGGCATCAAAAGGAAGTCCTTCTTTGGGAATGACAAATATCCTATTCTTTCTGTTTTTAGTCATCCTCAATGTAACCAAAACTTTGGTACTGGTGCTTTCAAAATCATCCACACTCAGCTTCACAAGTTCTCCACGTCTACAGGCACCAAAAATTCCACACATTAATACAACCTTTTCAAGCAACCATGTATGATCATTTGCCTCCAACAAAAAATTAATTACTTCTACTTCAGACAAAATTTTTGATTTCTTTGGGTTGTATTCATCAGACTTTCGTCTCAAGAATAAAAATAATTTTCCAAATCTGAAAATACATTTCTGTTGATAATACTCAAATATGGTGCAAGATTTAAAATAACTAACCTTGAAATGTCAATGTTGTCATAAACTCTCAAAGCAATTTTCAACATTGAAATCTTCGTTCACAGCGAGTTGGGAGAATAAACCTTCGATTTTCCTTTCGCATAGGCTAATTAAACATCCTCATTAACCACTTTTACATTCTTGCTATCACGCCATTTTCAAAATTTTCATATTCTTTTTTATACCGCTGTTGAGTTATTGCCGGCAGTAAATCAACACTCGCTGCACATGATTCTTCCAATATTTCAAGAGGAATTTCATTTTGTTCCTCAATTTCATCCATAGTCGTCGTTACAGCGAACTTGCGAACACAAAAAACTGACGTTGTTTATAAAATTGCCAAACAGTTCCATGACAACAGAGTGCACGACGTTGGGATTTTGTTTCAGAATTACAAGGTACGGGGTTTGTTTTTTCTTCGGAATCAAAATGTAATCTTCCAACGGGATTACGAAAAGTCTTTAACGACCCACGGCCGATACGCAAATAACGGATTCGGTTAGTTATAATCCTCGGCTGCGCCTCGGATTACAATATCCAACCTCATCCGTTATTTGCTACATATCGGCCTTGTTACGTTAATAACTATAACCTCTCTTATTAATTGAATTGATCTCAAACGTTGTTTTTATTATATTACTGAAAAATAGATTATGAAAATGATTCAGTAGAAGTAGGAGAAAGTGGAGATGTAGTCAGGTAGGAACCAGCTTTTGAAAATTTTAGTTAGATAATCGATATCAAGTTTTGGAATGATTGGTCCGATACATGAAGTATATTAATGAATACATTGGAACAATGGTTTAAAAAAACAATTTACAATTTATTTAATAAAATACGCATGACGCACATTTCGGTGAAACTTCACCTTCTTCAGATGCTGAATGCAAACTAAATATATTTCTCCGTTATACCGAGTACAAGAAATAAATAGATGTCAAATTGTGTAGATAGAGTAAATCGAAGGATAGTTACAAATAATTGGTAATACAGAAAAACCCATTCTAAACTGCTAGTCAGCAGTTCGGTAATTTTGAAAATATTCTGAAGAGGGCTTGCAGTATGATAAGTTTGGCTATTCAATAGGAGACCTGAATGTTTGTATTCATTTATTAAAGTAACTTCAATTCCCTCACTTTCATAATTTAATATTTACAAGTCAAAATTGAATGTGTGCTTTACTTGAATAAAAATGTTTGCGTAATGTGAATCCGTGTATCTTTGTTAATCGAAAGTTCGATTCACATTATACAAATTATTTAATCCATGACAATCACACATTCAGTTTTGACTTTATAATATTAAATGCTGAAAGTAAGGCAATTAATCTGAATATTTTTAAATCATTACAAATAAATAAATACAAACATTCAGGTCTCTTATTGAATAGCCAAATTGATCATACTTCAAGCCCCGTTCTGAATCTTTTGTTTTTATATTCCACTTATTGTTATTATAAAGCATTGTTGCATATAATCTATATCGATATGAAAATATGAGTATATTTTTTATATAAAAAAAAAAAACCGCAGCTGCAAAAATGCTCCAAATTGAGTTAGAGGGTTGAAAAGTTGCACGTGTTTTGAGTTCATGTTAGGGAAGTTCCTTTGAATTCATAATTTTTTTTCATCCGCCGCCATTTGTACGTACAAGTACTTTCCCAAACGTTGAGAGAAAGTTAATTTCTGAAGAAAAGACAAGTAAGTAAATATCATTTTTTTTTATATATATAAGTAAATATAATTATATATATATATATATATATATATATATATAATATATATATATATATATATATATATATATATAAATAATATATATATATATATATATATATATATATATTATATTATATATATATATATATATATATATATATATATATATATATATATATATACAGGGTGTTTCAGAAAAAGGTGAGCCCCTCTCTAGGATAGGTAGAAAACTGAAAAATAATTGGGGTTGGCTCAGTGAAAAAGTTTCTTAACGCCATCCGTATTGAAAAAAAAAAATTATACACATTTTTTAAGATTTTGCAGAAACTTCTGGCAGCATTGTAATGAAATTTCAAACGAATATGTTTTGGAAGCTGATACATCCAATGAATTCGTTTTTATGTCTGACTCTCATAGAGGGCGCTATTTACACGGTTCATATCGAGTAGTATTGAACATAACTTTTTTAATATTAGATTTATTAAGCAAAATTTCGAGCGCTCTTAAACATCATTCAATTTCACACAAAAAAGGTACTCCAGGTAAAACTAGATACTGTGCACCGTTTTCGGAGTATTTTGATTTAAAAATTATGAAGTAATAACCGATGCTGGTATGAAGTAATGATAAAAAACGCATTTATTAAACAAAAATTAGAAAATTCAAAAGAAGCTAATAACATAAATAGGATTTCATTTAGAGCAGGTGTTCAAAATGTCCTCCGTTCTCACGAATACACAAGGCTATCCTTTTTTCTAAAGAATCCATTAATCTACTAAACGGTTGGGAGTCAGCTATCAGATCATTAAAGTGACGTTGTATTCTTTCTTTCAATTCTTGAGGTGAATTTACCTCTGCATCATAAACTTTTTCTTTCAGAAAAACTGTGTAATCCAAGGGATTAAAATCACATGACCGAGGAGGCCAATGAATCGGAGCTTCTGCACCTCTACCAATCCATCTATGGATTGGTTGATGGAGCTCCATCGTGCATAAAAAATAGATATCTTCGCTCGTTTACCGTTAAATTTTCTAATAACTCGAATAAGAGATTGCTTAAAAAGTCCAGGTACATATCACCATTTAAATTTCCAGGTAGAATGTGATAACCAATTAATTTGTTACCTAAAGTTGCTGCCCAAACATTAACTTTAAATGAGTATTGGTAATGTGTCACCCTTTTGACATGTGGATTCTCATCACTCCAGTAGTGTGCATTATGGGAGTTAAACATACCTTGTCTCGTAAAAGAATACATTTAAAAAAAATTGGATTGAGGGCTGTCCTTTCTTGTAATATTTGACAAAAATCCATTCTAACCGGTAGATCGTCTGGCAAGAGCTCTTGGACTTGTCTGTAATGATAAGGATGTAGCTGCTGCTCTTTAAGTATCCTCCAAGTACTTGCAGAAGACGTATTTGTTTGTCTTGCCACATTCCTTACGCTAACTGTTGGATTTTGATCGACTAAATTTAAAATCATATTTTCTTTATTAACGGTTCTTGTTGTTCTTGGCCTACCAGAATTTATTTTTTTAGGTCTCACACTCCCAGTTTCTCGACAACGTCGTTCGATGGCTCTAAATGTATTTTTGCTTGGTAAGTTTCTTCGAGGAAACTTTTCTGCATAACGCGTAACAGCTGCATTAGCGTTTCCTAAACACTCTCCTAAGGTTAATGACATGTCAGTGTAGTCATAATTTGAGTACATTTTGATTAACAATATCTAATTTAACAAATAGGAATGTAATTATTGTTGACTAAACGTCACAAATGAAAGACAGTTTACCATGGCAAACTCAGAGAAAATGCTATTGCCGTGTAAAATTCATCGGTTATTACTTCATAATTTTCAAATCAAAATACTCCGAAAACGGTACATAGTATCGAGTTTTTTCAAGAGTACCTTTTTTGTGTGAAATTGAATGTTGTTTATGTACGCTTGAAATTTTGCTTAATAAATATAATATTAAAAAAATTATGTTCAATACTACTCGATATGAACCGTGTAACCAGACTATGAGAGTCAGACATAAAAACGGATTCATTGGATGTATCAGCTTCCAAAACATATTCGTTTAAAATTTCATTACAATGTTGCCAGTAGTTTCTGCAAAATCTTAAGAAACGTGTATATTTTTTTTCATCTTGAAAAAGGATGGCGTTACGGAAATTTTTTACTGAGCAAACCCCAATTATTTTTCAGTTTTCTACCTATCCTAGAGAGGGGGTCACCTTTTTTTGAAACACCTTGTATATATATATATATATAAATATATATATATATATATATATATATATATCTATATATATATTTATATATATATATATATATATATATATATATATATATATATATATATATATATATATATTCATCA
>JARQZK010002957.1:0-67500 GCA_030704885.1 Cynegetis impunctata | reverse complement strand
TATAATATATAATATATATATATACGATATAATATATATAATATATGGACTCTAGTTATAAGGGTATATCGACTCAATTAGGAAGTTAAAGAAAAAACTCTTTTTTCTGAACCGAGCTTTTCGCAATTCTTTATTGCATCACTTCCAGGGTGCTAAAATAAACATGAACTTCAATTAACTACAGTACAACTTCCACAACAAATGAAACTTACCGAGATTGAATTTTTCACAATGTACTGATGCCATCTAACAAGAAACATTTAACAATTATTAAAATAAAAAGAAAATTTTTTCCCCCCCGTTCTCACCCCCCAACTACCTACCCCCCTTAAAAGTTGTGTTGTGTCTGGGGGGAAACTTTTTTTTATTTATTTTTTTGGGATCACTATATTTATTTATCTGTGATCATTTCTTGTATTAATCGTTTTTTGATAATTTTCCCATCTTCAGCACTTTTACACCGTCGAAATCAATTTTTTGCGTCCAATAGTTTGTGGATGGAATGCTAATCGCAAACCTATTCCTGCACTTTGCGATGTCCGATTTTATGAAGGCTATCCTGTCTCCCTCTGCGAGGTCTGTACAAACATATTTTCTCTCACCATCCTGGCAGTTTAACTCATATACCTAAACCATTTTCAATACTGTTGGTATAGGATAGTTTTAGACACTATACAATGTTTTAACAGTTTTCAATTGTATGTTGACTACTTGAATGTTTTCATTTTTAAAGGCTTCTTTTTCTTTGACGTCAGTCCCGGAATATTTGGAAAATATACAAAGTTTTAGTTTCATTTTTTCATTTGTTTCTCATTATGTTAGCTTTGTTGTTACTGTTTCACTTGTTGCATATAATAACTTCTTTAACATGTTCTTTGGGACAGAGTTTTGAAATAGGATTTCAAAAAGGTTATCTAATTCCTCTTTCAAGTAAGTTTCACTACAAATCTTTGTTATTCTATTTCTCATTTCCTTGATAAAATTGATTTTTATATTTATCCCATGATTTGAGTAGTAATTTATGATCTTATTTGAACTTGTGCTCTTCTTGTACCATTTTAATTTGATTTCATTATTTTTCCTATGTACCATTGTATCCAAAAATGGAACATCTTTTTCCGAGTTTTCCATTTCTACAGTGAACTGCAGATCTGAACAGTATGAGTTTAAACATTCCATTACATTGGTGATTTCACCTTCGGGTAATGCCGCTATTATGTCATCCACAAATTTCTTTATCAAAGACCACAGATTGGCATCTTTTGACGTCATAAACTTATTTGGAAATTTGGGGAAGGATAGAATAATCAATATATTGAAAAGTAAATGGAACATGATTAAAGAACACACTGTTGTGGATGAAAAACTGTTTTTTGATATAGTGCAACATGTTTTGAATAACAACTATTGTACCTTTCGAAGAAGGTTCCACAAACAGGTATTTGGATGTGCTATGGGGTCAAAAGTCAGCCCTATTGTAGCGCAATATGTCATGGACGATTTACTAGATAAGTGTTCCAAAAAATTAAAATTCAAGATTAAATTGATAAAGAAATTTGTGGATGACATAATAGCGGCATTACCCGAAGGTGAAATCACCAATGTAATGGAATGTTTAAACTCATACTGTTCAGATCTGCAGTTCACTGTAGAAATGGAAAACTCGGAAAAAGATTTTCCATTTTTGGATACAATGGTACATAGAAAAAATAATGAAATCAAATTAAAATGGTACAAGAAGAGCACAAGCTCAAATAAGTTCATAAATTACTACTCAAATCAAGGGATAAATATAAAAATCAATTTTATCAAGGAAATGAGAAATAGAATAACAAAGATTTGTAGTGAAACTTACTTGAAAGAGGGATTAGATAACCTTTTTGAAATCCTAATTCAAAACTCTTACCCAAAGAACATGTTAAAGAAGTTATTATATGCAACAAGTGAAACAGTATCAACAAATGCTAGAAATAATGATGAAAACAATGAAAAAAATGAAATGAAACGTTATGTTTCTTTTCCAAATATTCCGGGGCTGACGTCAAAGATAAAAGAAGCCTTTGAAAATGAAAACATTCAGTATAGCAATGACATACAACTCTGAAAACTGTTTAAAACATTGTATAGTGTACTAAAATATCCTAGTACCCAACAGTATTTGAAAAGTGGTTTAGTATATGAGTTACCAACTGCCATGGATTGTGAGAGAAAAATATGTTTGGACAGACGCTCGCAGTGGGTTAAGAGCAGAGATGGCCCTCCATAAATACGGACATCGCAAAGTGCAGGAATAGGTGTTTCAATTGGCAATTCATGCACAAACTTTGGGACCATTAAAATTGATTTCGACGGTTGTAAAAGTGCTGAAGATGGAGAGAAATTATCAAAAATGATTAAGTACAAGAAAAAATTGATACGGGATTATAAATAGAACATTATAGGTATTGATCCCATAAATAAAAAGGTCAGACACAAACAAACTTAGTAATTGTGTACTGCTACCTACTAGCACGACCGGCAGAGGGCGCATCACACACTAACAGAACGACCATTGTAGAAGAAGAACTTATAGGGTTGTGACAGGATGAAAGATTCGAACGGGATGAAGGATGACAGACATAGGAGGTTATATGATAGAAGAAATAATATAGATTGGGAAAGATTAGTGTTGAGACGGAAAAAAAATTTCATTCTAATAATAGTTAAATAGTTTCTTGTAAGATGGATATAGTACATGTTTGAAAAATTCAATCTCGCGTAAGTTTCATTTGTTGTGAAGTTGTACTGTAGATTAATTGAAGTTCATGTTCATTTTTAGGGCAACCCTGATGATGCAATAAAGAATTGCGAAAATTCCGGTTCAGAAAAGAGAGTTTTTCTTTATCCTAATTCGAGTCGATATTATACCCTGGTAAACTAGATCCATATAATAACGACTCTGACTTCAAATAGTATATATTATACTAATATATATATATATTATATATATATATATATATATATATATATATATATTATATAATAATATAGTATATATATATATATAAATAAAAATATATATATATATAAATATATATATATATATATATATATATATATATATATATATATATATATATATATATATATATATATATATATATATATATATATATATAACTTCTTTTCATTGGAGCTGGTTATATGTATTCCGCGAGGCGAAATCCACATTCACAATCCAACGGTGATTTATAGAAAGCTTCAAGTCAGCCCGACTCAAAATCTGCATACAGCTGCTTGGATCTTATTAGATCTCTTCGGTGCAGCTTATTTGACATGGAGTGAATTAACAAATTTCGAATTGTTTTCCAATGCAAATCACGGTCGGACCACTATCTGGATAACAACTCAGAGCGCCCTCCACCAAAGATATTGGAAACCAACAATTCACTGCTCAAATCGAAAATGCAGAATCTCTTCGCGGGAATACATACTTCCTGACATAAAATGTCTGCTCTGCAACTGTGGCGTATGTGATTCCAAAGCGAGCTAACATAGCCCTTTTGAAAACTGGACATATTCACAAGATTGCGCTTCGTAAATACTTGTTGCGATATTCGCAATAATCAAAATCAAATCATGAAAAATGTAAAAGTTGACCATGGTCACTTCAAAATATTACATGAAGTGAACAAGAAAAATTCTTCAATAATTTAAATAATCATCAAACAACTTTCCTAGGTAGCTGGTTATATAAATTTCGCGAAGCGAAATCTACATTCACAATTTATCGGTGAAGTATTGGATTTTGAATATAGATTTCGCGTCACGTAATACTTATAACTAGCTCCATTGGAAAGTTGTTTGATAATATTTTGAATTGTTGAAGAATTTTTCTTGTTCACTTTATGTTTTGATAAGTTTCAATCTTTCCTTACTACCAAACATTTTAATAAATTAATGAACTGCTACGCAAGTTTCCAGATATCTATTTTCAGATACAGAATACTAAATTGATGATTGACATTTCACTGATCTCTTGGTGCAACATGTTTCAATAATCATTTAATGAACAGGTATTTCCAAAAAAATATACTTGACAAAGCTTCAGGATATAATTAGAAATTAGCTTTACAACTGTTTCGGGCACTAGTCCATTATCAAAAGTTTCTTCTAGACCCAAATACTTTCTCAAGTCTGGTGTTTTTTATATACCATCAAAACATTTCGAGAATTCGTGAGAATGCTCGTTCAAGAAATATGTTAAAAAGTGTGGTTCTTATAGCATCACTTGAACAGTGGTGACATATTAAGGATTAACTGCTCATTAAGATTTTGAGGAGTCCAATTGTATGCTTCTGATATTTTCATTACTTGAAAAAAAACAAATTTATTTCCTTTTTTACCTGCATGTAATAATTTCGCAGATTTTGAATCTATGAAGTGGTTGTTTCTAATGCAGTATTCGGAAAGTCCTGTGCAATATTTCTGTTGTATAGTATGGAGTTTTTATGTTCTTTTAACCTAGTCTCAATATTACGTCCAATTTGGTTTATATTAAAACTACCACAATCACTATACTTGATATGAATACACTACTTTTTCCATCTATAATATATCTTCATTAAACATCAAAATCAATTATAGAGTAAATTCATTATTATATAGTGCACTGAGAAAAATAAAATATTTTCTGTTTACTAAATGAATGGTTATGTCGATTTAGTTTCATTGGACAATTAACATGTCAGTGAAACTACTTTTATGAGTGCTCAATATCACGACAAATCTATTGTATACCACATCCAAATGATGATAGCTTCAATTATTATTGACTACTTCATCAGTTGAAATGTTCAATAACAGGTAATTATTAAATATCTTTCCTGTAGTGGTATTAGGTTGAGGGTGAATATAACTTATTTAATAGTTCTATTTACCACTACAAATGATAGCACGTATGAGATTACTTCCTGTGATATCAAGATTCACCACTACAAAGAATAGTAAAAAAGCCGAAAGATTCCGTAGTAACAAGCACGCGACGCTGCAGCTTCCGATATGCTGCCAATGTGTCGTCATTTTTATCACTATTGTTTTCTGTATTGCTGTTCGTGAGTTGTGCACCCATTCTCATTGTTTTAATTTTGCACCACTGTTCAAAGTTAAAGTTCAATGACTACGAGTAGATACCTAGAATGGAAAGCTTACTGATTCAATGGAATTTGGATATTTGAATACCAGTAATCAACGGTAAGTCATACTCTGTTTCAAAGCGAATTTGGAATGGCACTAAAGGCTTCAGTACCTACTTAAAGGCAGAATACATAATATCATGTAGGTTTCTCTGACACAGTGGGTATCTCCTAATTTTCTGCAATTTCATTAACCTAATCAACTAGATAGATGGAAGTATAACCCATATGACTTACATCCTTCCATATTAAATTTATCAGTAACTGCATATTATAAAAGCGATAATTTCCCTGCAAATGTCCCTAAAGTATTCCCGTCATACCTTTAATATAGTCAACTGCTTATAATTTTCATAGAATATTATCATTAGGTAGTTTTTATTACCTATTAAGTACTTATCTCCATTAGTTTGTGGAGAGAACTGTTTTTTTATCAGTTATTTCATCCTTCTTTTGTTGTAGAATACTATATAGATGAATAGTATTTCGAAAATTAAAGCAACAATTCACAGATGACAAATATTCTAACACCAGGAAGAAATAAATTTCTTTGAAAAAACAGTAAGAAATAAAAGCGTTTTTTTTTTTTTTTTTAAAGAGGTGGGACGTGCGCCCTCTCACACGCGCCCGACCTCCGTACAATTTTGGCTTCGTCAACTTGGACATTTAGCCATCAATTTACTAAATGAGGGGAACCACTTAAATCCGGACGCATACAAACACCCAGGAACACGGTGCACTGAAAGAAATTTCTGGTAAATTCAACAAAAAAATTGCAAATACAACAGAAATTTCTGTTCCCACAGTGACTGCAGTGCAGTCTGTTAGATCAACGATTCACTTTCTGCTAAATTCAATTTGTTAAAGTAACAAGAATTTGTTGAAATTAAAAAACGGGTTCTACTACTATTGCAATCACGAATTGTTGAAGTTGCAACTTTGAATTGCAATTTCAACATTTTTAACTACATAATTTATCGTCTCATTCTGTTCTTTTAACAAACTGAATAGTATTGGATGTACCAAACATGCTGCTGTTACAACAGTATGGCCTGTTGAGAATAACACTTCGATGAGAGTTTAGTCTGCTATTCCAGCAGATTGATATGATTAATTGTATTCGTATTCTGTTAATTCTGCAGAATGTCTCGCAAATGAAAAATATATAAGTCTGTTGTATCTACCAAAATTCATGCTCTTTGTACAAGATGGTTTGTAAAATTCACAGCATCTATTGTCATTGATGCAGGACATTACCGTTAATACAACAAGATATATTTCATTCATAGTATTTATATTGCTTCATACAAATTACTACACACACACACACACACACACACACACATATATATATATATATATATATATATATATATATATATATATATATATATATATATATATATATATATATATATATATATATATATATATATATATATATATATACGCTTATGTAGTAATGTGAATAGAGCAATATGAAATGCAATGAAATAAATATATCTCGATGATATTCATAATAAGTCATCACCAGGAATATGAACCAATGCTACAGAGCATCTAGCAGCTATGATATACTTTGTTCTACCAGGACAATAACATAGATATAACCCAACAAATAACACAGATATTTTTCTACCAGTTGAAACAAATTTTATCTATGACTTAATTCAAAATATTCAAAATTGAGGAAATTAAACTATTTATTGTATCTTCTTGTTCTTAATTCATTTATAAATCATACTTTATTACTCGAAGTACGATGTTTGAAAAATAGGAAATAAAAGTATGTATGTGAATGTATAAAATATAATTGATTTATCAAAATGTAACAAAAAGAACATAACATCCCAATATCGCACACGTTTTCAATACAAACTTTTACAGATATGTCTGAGTAGGTTTTACATATATACCTATGTATATATATATATATATATATATATATATATATATATATATATATATATATATATATATATATATATATATATCCATGTGACATTTTTCTTGATTTTCAAGCAATAACAGGCACTATCGCTTGAAGAAATGAACCGTTAGAAAATGATTGACGCTTCATTAGGTGTTCTGTTTAAGAAATTAATGGCCATTTTTTCTGAAGTTGCAATACGTAAAGAAGCGTCAAACTTTCGCTAATATATAATTTGTTCAATTAATGGAGCATTTTATTGCTAAAGAAATTCCAAGAAATATTTACAAATATTCCATATCAAGAAAATTATCAAAAAATATATTTATATGTTTATATAGGTACATAAAATAATCTGAAGTAATCCATCTTAAGAGATGATTCTTTTCTAAACTACTAATGTAAAGTTATCACAATTATCACAGGTACATGTTTTCAGGAACGTAATTTAGTGAATAGATACAAAAAAAATAGTTATGATTACTTACTCAAGCATAACTAAAATAAAAAAATTTATTATAGTAGGCCTTGCCTTCATAACTTTTATCAAGAATATTCCCAAGTTCTTCTTCGTTTGACTTTACACTCACAACATAAGTCTCTTGAATCAAAAGCAGATATTTTTGATGATCCCTCAACTGCTTCGTTAGCATTAAAATCGATGAAATGGTGCTGTTCGCCTTCAATCCTCAGATTGGATAAAAAACTGTCTGACTCAGTAGACTCCTGGAAAAAAAATCCATTGTGACACGACATTTTATTCGGAAGACTAAAATTTTCAGAACATATCGATAATATACTATGAAACTTACCTCTGAAAATCTCTATACATAGTTTGTCAAACCCCAAGCTTTGAGAAAATCTTCTGTATCTGTATCGGCCATTGTTACGTACTCACTCAACTCAAAACGAACATGAATGTTTTAATACAGCCTCCGAGTTATTAGTTAAGGTTGAGAAAAGACGCGAACTGATATGCCCATGCGCTATAATAGCAGCGTGACCGTGAAAATAACAGATTCGTTCTGTACAATTTACAGAATAGTTGTTGTAGTAACAGAATTCATAATTTGACTGAATATTCTGCACGCTGTACAATTTGTTTTGTTAAATCTGCATGATTGTCTGCAATGTTTACCATCATAAAATGTTGAAAGAGCAGAATGAACTTCTAGGAAATCTGCAGCTCATCCTGCAAGTATTACAGATTCAAATCGTTATTATAGTTAGTTACGTTAGCAGAACTAGTTCCATAAAATCTGCATTATTCAGTTATTTTAGCAGTTGAGATTCGTTATGTCAGCAGAATGATCTGTTGGATTTTAGCAGAACTAATCTGTTGAATGTTATTGCTATTCGAGCAGCTGAATTGCTATCGGTGCAGTATTCCCCCTAGCAAAATGTGACTTGAAGATTTGACAAACTGATTTGTTGCATATACCTAATACTTTCGCTGAATTCACAGCAGTTCCGCTATTTCAGCAATAATACCTCCAGCAAAGAGAACTGTTAAATTTTTTTTCCGTGCAATCACGCGACGCTTCAGCTTCCGATGTGTTGCCATTTTTATCATTATTGTTTTCCGTATTGCCGTTCGTGATTTGTGCACCCATTCTCATTGTTTTAATTTTGCACTACTGTTCCAAGTTGAAATTCAATGTTTACGAATAGATACCTAGAATGGTAAGCTTACTGATTCAGTGGAATTTGGATATTTTAATACCTGTAATCCACGGTAAGTCATACTCTGTTTCATAGCGAATTTGAAATGGCACTAACGGCTTCAGTACCTACTTAAAGGCAGAATTCATAATCGCACGTATGTTTGTCTGACATAGTGGGTATTTCCTAATTCTTTCAAATTTGATTTACCTAATCAACTAGATATATGTATGTATATACCCATATGACTTACATTTTTCCATACTAAATTTATAACTAACTGGATATTATTGAAAAGTCAACACCTTATTTGTGTATAGAATTGTGTGGAAACCTTAGTCTTCTGTATTTTTCAGAAATAGTAGATGAACAACTTGAAGAAGAAAGCAACTGACTAAAGCAAAATTATGAACCTCGAGGGAAGTTCTAAATCTTTGGGACTGGACAGAGTATCGAATGAATTAATTTTAAAACACTCTATTGATTACTAAAGTTGAATAAACCAGCCTGTAAAAATTGTCTTACTTTTATCACATACTTAAAATTGGTTCTGTTTCCGAACAACAACATAGTACGTATGAGATACTCATTTTGTGAAGTTATACTGAACCTGCAAAAATCTCTGATACTATATCAGTGCAGATAAATAATAACCATTGATTTATTGACAAAAATAGAAAGGTAGTAGTATACATTGTCATATAAATGCTAGGTAATACCCTTATTTTGTTATGTAGTATTCCATGGCACCGATGAATGAGAACAAATCGACAAGTAGGAGTTACTTGTTTGTAGTGGTAAATAATAACCAAACAGGAAAATTACTTGATGCTTTAAGCTTCATTATTGTTTGGATCATACTATTTTGTAGTGGTAATATTTAATGAATGTAGTGATTGGCGCCTATTTGACCACAACGCTTGGTATAATATAGTTATCTTTCGGTATTCACAACTGATTATTTTTTGCAGTGTAGTTCATTATTGAAATCGTACAGATTCTTAAAGGTGCACACCTACCAGTACATCTATGAATTTTTTACCGTATATTTATTGTTATATAAAGCATGAACAATCCGTCTCTGGATACCTGGGAATCTCCTGCACGATCCATGAAGGTCCAGAAGTCAGCCGGTGCAAGTAAAGTGGCATTATTATTAGGAAAGCGGTCCAGTAAACGACCTTAGCGGCCGGCCCGTCTTCCGAAAAACCGCCTGCAAAATCTAAATTACCCTACGTCGGAAACGGCTCTATCTATTTATTACCCCAGTTCGTCGACAAAAACACACGCAAAAAGACAATAGGCGCCATACACTCAAGTTCCGTGACTCTGGATTCGGGATACGTACTAGAGTTTACGGAAGAATGTGCAGAGGTGCGGAATGAAGGAAAGTTGTTTTCCTACTTCTTTGTCTCCCTATTTTGTAGAACAGGGTCGATCCTATATCCGTAGGTAAATGGATGTTTATCTACATAGCATTGTGCTTTCTGATAGAATTAACAATCTTGCCATTCATCTTATTCGCTAAATGGAAACTTTATTTTGGAACAGATGTGTACTCTGATTTTCGAAATTACAATGGTTGCAAATAAGTTTGAAAATTCTTTTATTTACATCACTTAACAGTACAAAACAAAATCGCTATACGTGTCAATCTTTTTTTTTTTTTTTGCTTTAACTTTTTCTGAAATATGCAACTGATTTTAATGGTAACCCCCCATTAAAATCAGTTGCATATTTCAGAAAAAGTTTCAATTATAGAATTTCTCACGAAAATAATAGGTACGAAAAAATGTTACTAAGTTTTGGTACAGTGGATAATATTCAGTATTTTAACAAAAGAACGATATTTGGTCGCTTACTGACGCTAGCTAAACTTTCAAACACATTATATATATATATATATATATATATATATATATATATATATATATATATTTATATATATATATTTATATATATATATATATATATATATATATATATATATATATATATGGGTGGTTAACTGAAATTTGGTTAACTTGGTGTTTTCATTAATTTTCACAATATTTTAAAAATTTTATCCAATAATTGAAACTACTAAGCGATGTTATAAAGTCCATTTAGTTCGGTCACTCATTTTGATATACCTATATCATAATATTCTTCATTTCCAAAAATTGACATTCCTTACTCCAAATATCAGGCCCTAGCCATGTAAGAACCGCCGAATTCAGTATTCACTTCACTGTAATTATAATTCTATGAAAATAGTTTGATCAAACTCTCTTTAAATTAGTTGAATATTACATAACTAACACTGTTATTATAATGTAATTTATAATTACAATATTTTTCATCAGATTATTTCAAGTCAAAAAGTGTAAGCGATAAAAAAGATCAGGCCCTAGTCATTTACGAAATTCAAAAATACGAGGCATCCAAGCATATGGCTTTTTTATAACTCACTCAATACGATAGCATCGGTGTGCAGTTAGTTGCAAACACGGCCCAAGCCGCTGCGCGCTGTAGCCATTTAGTTATTAGTGTGGTCACTGGTCGTCCACTTTGCTGCGGAAACACGTGCTGTGCCAGTCAAACTCTCAGGCCCTAGGTAAGTCATTTTAAAGATAGTTAAATACTAATTAACGTCACTGCTTATTGTAAATATGAGTTTGATCTGCCTTGTTATTTTGACCGCCTATTGGTTTTGATGTTGATTTTGAAAACGAGGTTTCATTTGATTTTGTCTCGTTTCGTCAGTCCCTAGACCGTCAGGCCCTAGTCGTATGGCCTGACGCCACATCTAGGGACTGATGGTCATACTGTGTTATGCATGGTTTTAAACATAATACCAATGGATTTGTTGTAGAATATGGTGTCTGGAAAGAAAAAAACATTGTCTAAAGAGGAAATAACAAAAAAAGTCTGAACAGGCAAAGCAGCGATTGGAACAAATTAAAAATGACCCTGTTTGGCTGGAAGAGTACAAAGAAAAGGAATGACTAAAATATTCAAAGAAAAAGGAAAAATTACAACGGAAATGTGTAAAAGACATGACTCCGCGTGATCACAGAAAGGCAAGAAAAAACTGGGAAGCCTATTCTGCTGATTATAGAAAAAAACAAAAGATTCGTGACAATACAGATAAATACGTGGACCAAAATACGCCGCCATCATCGGAAGATGAAATTATTCCTGAGGTTCCTTTATTAAATAATGAAAGAGAAGCTGAAGCTAGAAGGAGTAGTATTGTTCAACGGAAAAAAATGGTATACTGAAGAGGAAGGACTTACTCCATGCAAATGTTCTAGACTTTGCAACATATCGAACTGCACTGGAAACAATTTGCTGTGATCGTTACTCGGAAAAATGCTTAGCGAAAACTTGCCAGGACTGCTCGATGAAGATTTCACCATACAAGGAGTTTGATAATAGTATGGACATTGCAGTCAAACAATGGAAGCATAGCAAGGAATTGATTAAGGACATTAACACTAAACAGGATCGATACGTCACAATTACAAGAAAGAGATGTACAACTTAAAACCTCGTGATTAGAATTAGAAGAGAGTGATCTTCCAAAATTATTTTTTATGAAGGGCGTTTCAAATAGTTTCACGGATTCTGAAGATGATATACCGTTAGCAAGTATGAGCCACATTGCGCAAGAAAAAACTAAAATGAGCTATGGCAATGGAGATTATGTTCTAGTTAAGTTAATAATGAGCATACGCTGTAATTTTCTCAAAATATGATGATGAAGATGGAAAGCTGACAGTTACATTCCTTAAACATTGCAATGAAGATGGCACAGAATTTAAAATAAATGATAATGATATCTCCGACGTGCCTTGCGAAGACGTTATAGAAAAACTGCCATTTCCTAATCTAATCATCAAGAAAAATACAGAATTTTAGAGATTCAAAAAGCCCGTTAATGTTTACGAGAAGTGAAACAAATAGTGATAAAAATAAATACGAGGTACTAGGTAGTTTAAGTTTGAAATATTTGTGATCTTATAATAATTAATGAAAGTCTGAATATTGTTCAAATTATAATTTGGTTACTTAGATTTTTAGAAGGCTGACAATTTCAAATGATTGTGAATTACTTAAAGACTATTAGTTTGTAAGTATTAAACTCGAAGTACAATTTGATTTTTAAGAAATATTGATACATTAATAACTGAGATTGAATTCTCGCACATCACTTGGTGAAACATCATAAAGAATAAAGTATAAACTTTAAAATAAAAACACTTGGCTTATGTTTCACAATATAAAAAATTATATTGTGAAACATAAGCCAAGTGTTTTTATTTTAAAGTTTATACTTTATTCCCTATTGATACATTATTTTCATGTGCATAATTAAAAAATGAAATCCTGTGATTATAGTTCATAGAATGTGTGTACTTGAGAGATAATTCATTGTTTCAGTTGATTTTGCAATAAAAATGTGATTTAACATAATAACCGTGTTTGGCGTCAGTCCCTATCAGGTCTCGTCAGTCCCTAGAACACTGATTTTAAAAAATCATAAATTTCTCTAAAAATATCAAGTAAAGTGAACGGCCCTTTTAGATGCAGCAAAGTAGATGTTATGGCCACAGCATAGAATATAAACTGTTCTGATTTTTGACAAAAAACACCACTTTCAAAATGACGTCATAAGTTAACCAAATTTCAGATAACCACCCATATATATATATATATATATATATATATATATATATATATATATATATATATATATATATATATATATATATATATAAATATATATATATATATATATATATATATATACATATATAACTATATATATATATATATATATATATATATATATATATATATACATAAATAACTTTTTGATAATTATTAGCTATAACAGGCTTCGTGAATCTCAAAAAACTCGATTTTATAGTTGACGTTTCGCCACGACATTCGTGGCTTTTTCAAAACTTTTCGAAAAAAAAAAGTAAAAGTATTGAAAAAGCCACGAATGTCGTGGCGAAACGTCAACTTTTTAATAAAATCGAGTTTTCAGAGATTCACCAATCCTGATATTGCTAATAATTATCAAAAAGTTAAAAATAGTTTACAGGCAACAACAATTCAAATAAATAAATAAATATATATGTATATATATATATATATATATATATATATAAATATATATATATATATATATATATATATATATATATATATATATATATATATATATATATATATATATATATATATATGTATGTATATATATATATATATATATATATATATATATATATATATATATATATATATATATATATATATATATATATATATATATATATATATATATATATATATATATATATATATATATATATATATATATATATAATCTCTTGATAATTATTAGCAATAACAGGCTGGTTGAATCTTAACAAAAATTTAATTAATAAATTCGTTCATTTTTAATCCAAAAAGTTTTGACGCCTCACCATTCACATTCAAAATTGTTTCATTAAAGGCAAGGGAAACTACAATTAATGTTCTTTGACTATTTATTTATTGATATTAAAAGAATTGAATAAAAACAGGCCTCTTGCTATATTGCTTGAAAATTTAATAGTCTATAAATATTAAGAAAATCACTTAAAATTCTTGAGATTTGGTCAAAACTTAGATCGTAAGGAAACAATATTAACAAAAGAAACCTTTACCTATCGTAAGTTCGTTTGGAAAATAATATAATAAACCAAAAATAAGTGATTTTTTGCTTCCATAACAGAGGATTTTATTATAAAAATTTCATTAAAAACGGCTACTTCCATATAAACGAACTTATACCGATAATTTTTGCTTTACTTGTTTTAATATTTTCCCAAACTAATTTTTCTTTTTTTAATATTAATTTACTCATTTCTAAGATCTCTCGGATGGAATTAATCGCCTCCGTGGCAAAGTTTGACCAAATCTCCAATACCGGAGAGTTTCAAACAATAAACCACAAATAAGTGATTTTCTTCCATAACAGAGGATTTTAATTTATTAAACTATTTTCATCTCCAAATTTTTCAATCCAATACTTAGCTACGCCGTTCTGCATGAGGACCAAAGAGTCCGAAACACGTGTCAACGGCTGCTTCCATATAAGCGTACTATTCCGATAATTCTACTCCTACTTCTTTAATGTTTTCCCATAACTAATTTCTTTGTTGTTAGATAAATAGTACCCTATTATTATTATTTTCAAACATTACGTAGGTAAAGGTTTCTTTGAGTTTCCCTTACGATCTAATGATAAGAATTTTGAATATTAATATTAGACTGAATAGCATATACAAAGCAGCCCTAGATTTTATTCAATTTTTATCAAGTCAATAAATGTCAAGAAATTTTCAATGCGAATGTCATGGTGAGGTCATAATGAACGTCAATTTTTGATTAAATCGAATTTTTTTTTTAAGATTCAATCAGCCTGTTATTGCTAATAATTATCAATAGATATAAAAAAGATCACATGCAACAAAATTACGAATAAAAAATTATATATATATATATATATATATATATATATATATATATATATATATAATATATATATATATATATATATATATATATATATATATATATATATATATATATATATATATATATATATATATATATATATATATATATATATATATATATATATATATATATATATATATATATATATATATATATATATATATATATATATATATATATATATGTATACATATATATTAGCCTGAGCCAAAAAAAGTAAATTTTTTTTAACGATACTATGAAGTAATTGTTCATGATAGGTATCATGAATGTTTGAGCCCCTCATATCAATATTAAGGGGTGTATCGTTACGGCTATTGATTTTTCAACACCTAAAACTCATAAATCGTCAACCTGAAAAATTTAGTCAATATGTATACATTCTTGAAGTCAATTAAATTTCCTCCAAAAAAAGCTCTCGTACTAGGTAAGTTGACGTAAAACGAGCCGTTTCCTTGTAACTGTGCCTTAAATATTCATTTATTTTTTCAGTATTTTGCTGATATTTTGGATTCTTGTAACTACCAGAAATATAAATATATTTAGTAATCAAAATACTCATTCTGGAAGGAAATTTAATACTCTACAAAAAAGGCTTCTAACGTTTTTCGTCAAATGCACTCCTTTTGGAGTTATTTCATGTTCAAGTTAAATTCAAAAGTAACATATTTCTTTTTTTGTGTTGAATAACTTTTAAAGGATTTTAATTTTCGAGCTACTCTCATTACATCTTCCAATTCAAGATTAATGCCCCATCGTTTATTTTCTTACGATCTGTTCTTCATTGTAAAACTAGAAGTATTATGTAATTTGAATATGTGTTATGAATTACCTTATCTATCATAGTTGTCCGACGATTTCCTTCACAATTCACAATAATTTTCTAGATAGCTTAGCTTGTGCAGCTACATAAATATAAAAATTGAGATCTGTTAAAGTGGCGAATGAAAGCCAATATGATCCAGGATAACATACTAGTTATGGAGATATACCAGACTCCTCTTATAATCTTTCATTTTTATTTGACCATCAATCTTTCAAATAATAAAAAAAACTCA
Organism: Cynegetis impunctata; assembly: GCA_030704885.1. Lineage (NCBI taxonomy): Eukaryota > Metazoa > Arthropoda > Insecta > Coleoptera > Coccinellidae > Cynegetis > Cynegetis impunctata. Next base: position 51,118 of record JARQZK010002957.1, on the reverse strand, counting down.
TAACTTCCATTCAATCAACTTCAGAGCCCACAACTCACTAGAATCGCGCTTCAAAAAACGCATAAAGCCCCTGGTCCGTACCGGAATATCATATTTTTGCGTATGAATATTGCAATAAATAACATCGGGACTTGAACATAATTACAGGCACTAAATAACGCACGAATCGAACTATAATTCAAAATATGGAAAGAACGAGTTGTTACAATATAGCTGGGCCGAATTGGGTCTCTTCCGGAAGATTAAATCATTTGCGTCAAATGTTTTATGGCTTCCCAATTCGCAGGCCTAATTTACGGTCAACGTATGCAAATCTCCTCTAATTTATTGCGGCTGCATATACTGGGATTTTTTCTATCCTTTTGAGAGTTCGTCTGTGTGTTTATTGCGTGGATAGGTCTATTAAAATGTCGTGGATTTGGTTATTTTATCTTTTTATTATTTTTTTCCCGAAAATGAGAGACAACTGCGAAAGTCAAGAGTGAGGGGTGGGAGAACTTTTAAAAATATTTTTCTCGGTATATTTTGACATTTCTATCGGCCTCCATTATTAGAAATGAGTTGAAATTCAGTATGAGAGGTTTTGTGATGCAGAACAAGGTTAACTCAGTCAGAACTTTGTCATTTTCAAAATTTGTGCGAGAGAGTGGCTGGGAGGAACATAAGATTAAATTTTTCAAATAGGTATCAAAAGATGTGAACATCAATTATTCACATCATATAAGATATTCAGTCTCCCAAGGCTTTTTAAAGGTACACACACGGTGTGAGTTTTAATAATCAGTGTCATCAAACGAGGCTGAGGGGTCAATTGATCTTTACACCGAAGGCCAACAAGACGATCTTTCAGAAATCACATACCTTTTGGCACCAAGAGTATATTGTTAGAAATAGATTCATTTTATTGTTTCAATCACCCCATATATAGTTATGTTTCTACAGATATGATCTTTATGCTGTTTCGTAAATTTGCGGGGGAAGAATGTTAGAAATAGATTCATTTTATTGTTTCAATCAACCCATATATAGTTATGTTTCTATAGATATGTCATAATAATAATAATAAAAGAATTTTTGGAAAACTGTCATAAGTATTTTCCATTCAAAGTTTTTCGAGAAAAAATAAGTATACATAGAACATATATAACGTCCTTCCAGTTCATATAAAATTTAGTAGCATCAACAATCGTTATAAAAATTTATTAAAGTCCTGTATACTTAGTCTCTCCAGAAAGTTTGTGAGAAAAAAATTTGAATATGGATAATTTTATCCTATACTTGTAAACTAACCCTCACTTGTTGGCCCCTCTGAGATGATGAATTGTTTGATGTGAAAGGACTATAGTATCAATCCTCAAACAAGGTGGTTACCTGGCATTCCGATCACTTGGGATGGCTTTTGATCTTCTTCGAGGTATCTTTTCGTTGAGTTATTTATTCAGCTTATGGATATGTAACATATATTCATGTTTTTGTAGCTTAGGTAATTACTGTATTACTCATGTATTGTAGTATTCCTTTTTTTTTGAATAAATAATAATAATAATAATAATAATGGAACTACAAAACCGCTTTTTGGAGGATGAGTTAGGGAGTTGGAAACTTGTACGTGGATTGATTTAAATCTTAAGATGTGATTTTTGGTGATATAAATTATTAACTGAGATTGAATTCTCACACATCACTTGGTGAAACATCATAAAGAATAAAGTATAAACTTTAAAATAAAAACACTTGGCTTATGTTTCACAATATGAAAAATCTTTAGATACTGTACTTAGCAGTAATAAAAAGTCGACATGTTTCGAGCTATGAACTCATTATCAAGACTGACAACAGGAGAGTATTGCATCGTAATTTATAAAATGGCTTCTCTGAACATTGTATAAAATTCAATCACTTCCTGGATTTCAACAAAACCAAATTGTTACATTCAGGTAACAAGGGTAAACGTCTTGACCTTCTCGAAATTATCGAAATAAGTTCCGCCCATAATAGTCAATTACCCCTTGTAAACGAACAAATTGATTTTCAGGTATCACCTTTGCTTTTGTCTGTTTTATAAATTACGATGCAATACTCTCCTGTTGTCAGTCTTGATAATGAGTTCATAGCTCGAAACATGTCGACTTTTTATTACTGCTAAGTACAGTATCTAAAGATTTTTTATATTGTGAAACATAAGCCAAGTGTTTTTATTTTAAAGTTTATACTTTATTCTATATAAATTATTTTCCGCCACGCCATTTTTATATAGATATTTTCAAAATTTTTTTGGTATTTTGCTAACCCCCATAGCTCATCCAGATTCCATGGTTAAAATTTTTTACGTTGATTTAGTTGACGTTGTGAAAGTCCATGGTAATGATTTGGTTGATGTAAAAGAGTTGTTATTTTGGAGCTTCAAATTTTTTCTCTCATCGCCGCATTTTTAATGTAGAAATGTCATAGATTTTTGCAGATTTTCCATTTTTTTTGATACTTCTTTTCAAACAACAACTAACTAATAGACAATTTGAATGTTTTAGAAACTTGAAGTCATACCTATAGAATATGATTTCGTTTTTATGAAAAAACCTCATCCTTAGACGCAGATTTTGTCAAATATGACCGCAATACGTAAAAAAAATAATGAACTTTTAGCTTCGAAAAACAGAAAAAATTCATCAAAAACTTATTAGATGAAAAAATTATAACATGAGATGTTCAAACAGCATAAATTAAATCAGGAATTCGTAATTAAAGACTATAGCAAGAGTTGGAGCAAACTAAAAATGAACTATTATGAAGTACGAATAAAACAATTCTGAGACAATGTGCATTTTTATAACTTATATAAAATTTAGTTGTGACATTATTCAATTAATTTAATTATGAATTGAAAATATGTTTTTCCGTGAATAATGAGGATTATTGGAAAAATCACATTCGCGATAGCTGATTACCCCCTCAATAACGGCTTGATTTAGCGTAAATTTTGCGACATTTAGCGAATTTCTTAACCATAAATTCAGGATTTATACCTGACATATATACCTTAGTGTCATTACTATTAATTGGATGGATACAAAATTGCTTGTTCAGAAAGCTTTTACACAGTTCAAGTTATTGAGAGCAAGTTCTAAAGTTACTTACTCAAACTTGGAACATAAAATATCTACTTTGAACAACATAAAATATATACTATAAAAGTTTTTACTGGTGGTCGTTATTGAATGTAATTTTTTGTTGATAAATGAACTTCTTTGTTGTAGATGTATATCGTGTTAAACAATTTATGTAATCACAATTTCAATGGAAGATTTTACTACGACCGAAAATAATAGAATACTGCACTGTACCGAACCTCAACAACGATTTTAGAGCTTTTATAATCATATTTTCAATCTATATATTTATATAAGAATACAGCTGAAGCGCAAGCCTAATATTAGTGTTGGTACTGTTGAACATGTCTTAGCCATGCTAAGGAAGTTTGGTCCAATAATGAGATAATTTTTATTTAGTTAATTCTTTAGCTTTAATTCTAAACTGATAAGTAAAATTATATTTTTCTTTTTTCGCATGTGATTTAAAGATTCTTAAATTTCAAATAGTTGATGGAATTCGTCGTTACTACGTGATAATTTAACATGAAGAACAAAAACAACACTTGAATTTACTACGTTTATTATCACAAAAATACTTTGAAAAATATAACACTGCGATTGCAATTTCGGTCACTAGACCATCATCGGGCAGATTGAGTTTAGAACTGAATACATAATTATAGATTTTGTTTACGGGTGGGAAAGAATGATTACAGGTACCTAAATAGACAAGAGGAACACTTTTCAAGAAGGGCTAATCGAAATGGATTTCCCAAATTGGTACAATAAAGTGTTCTTAGAAAAATCATTATTGTTGGAATACACTAAATATAAGAGAAACCATGAATTTCTCTAATCAACTTTGAGTGGTTGTACATTATTATTTGTTGATTACCATTTGAACACCGTCTTTGTTGTTTCGATCATTTAAAATAATTTTACTTGCTTCTTTGTTTGCATTTAAAATGAATGTGTTTGTTCGAAAGCTATAAAGTCTTCAATATTCGTTATACACAGGTATTTTATTCATTCACTTCTATTTCATACATAGTTTGGTAGAACAGTGAGGGAATACTTTAATAAACTTTATTCAGTTTTTGCATTATATAACCCTGACCCAAAATAGCATGAAAAGATAGAATCAACATCTCACCCCAACAAACATCCAATAAAGCAATAAGAAGAGAATTATGAGACGATTCTAGAATTGGTTGTCGTCTAGGACTACTAGAAACAATATAGAAAATATCGTTGATCAAACGCTAGATTCTCCAGTATCTGATGATATATCTTTCCTAGAGTCTAAATAAATATTAAATTCTTTCGTTGGAGTTAGTGGGGTAGAATGATTGAACACAATACAGGGCGCGAAATACTGGGACGTATTTCACTTATAATTTTTAATATTTGCTGATATTTTTCATATTTGCGTCTGTTGCAGAACATCGTGTAATAGATTACCGTTCTATAAAAGTAATATTCCGCTTTCAGCGGGGGAATTTTATTCAATCGTATTTGCTATAGTGACGGAAAATAGAGTTTCACACGTGCGCAATAATAAATATATCAAATTCAGACGTGAAAATGTATTTGGTGTTTGTATTACTCCTGAGTTCAAGAAAAATGAATATATAAATATATATATATATATATATATATATATATATATATATATATATATATATATATATATATATATATATATATATATATATACATATATATACATATATATATATATATATATATATGTATATATAATATATATATATATATATATATATATATATATATATATATATATATATATATATATATATATATATATATATATATATATATATATATATATATATATATATATATATATATATATATATATATATATATATATATATATATATATATATATATATATATATATATATATATATATATATATATATATATATATATATATATATATATATATATATAGTCAATTTATTTCACAGCTGCTATAATGTATCCAAAAAAATATTAATAGGGTAGTTCAGTCTTCAGTTACATGAAAGAATACTCTTTAGACAATGTCCGAGCTTTCGTCAAAGTTTATTGACTTCTTCAGGGCTGCAATTACAAAATCAACATTAAAACAATCACGATAATGAATATTCACAAACTTACATTATCTATGAGAATAAAGCAACATGAACATATACATAGGTTTGTTAGAATGAATTTTCTTCGAGTAAATTTTCAAAATGGTGCGATTTTTTCGAAAACAATATCTGAAATGAAACGCGGACAAGTACACATGTGAATCATGCGGACAAGACATGTGTCGCATGATTCACATGTGTTCAGGTAAACAAGTTAAAATTCGGAATATAATTATTCATCTCTGGACCGAAAATTTGGGTTTATCAAGTACGTATAAATATTACTTATGTTGGAAGTATCCGATTTTTTATTAACAGCTTCCGGGTGATTTTGTATATGGTACATTTCCAAAAAAAGTCGCTTTTTGTAATTATGTTCTTGATCCAATATTTCGTTATTTTCATGATTGAAATTATGCGTCGTGTCTTTTATGTGGATCGTTAAAGCGGAAGAGATATCCCTATTCACATTTTTTGAGTCACTTTTATGTCCTGTAAATCTAGAATGTAAGTTCTGTGACGTTTGACCAATATATGCGGCTTCACAGTTGGTGTTGGTGCATGGTATTTTATGTACAACATCAGACTTGAACTTATTCGGAACTGGCTGTTTGAGTCTCGAAAAGAGCGAGGATATTGTCAGATGGTTTTTTTTTGCTAGTTTTAACTCGAAATAATTTTGTTAGTTCCGAACTAAGTGGTTGTATGTACGGGAGCACAGTGACTTTGATATTTGTCCTATTCTCTACGTCATGTGTCTTATTCATATTAAGATGGTCTGGACTGTAAAACAGTAATTTATTTATGAGTCTAAAGAGTATTCTTTCATATAACTGAAGGCTGAACTACCCCATTAATAATTTTTTGGATATATATATATATATATATATATAAATATATATATATATATATATATATATATATATATATATATATATATATATATATATATATATATATATATATATATATATATATATATATATATATATATATTTATATATATATATATATATATCTATATATATTTATATCTATTTTAATTAAAAATGACAGACCCTATGTAGTGTATAGCGTTGTTTCAAATGAATTGATGAAATGTAGATTGCTGATAAACAATGTAAATGTCCCAGCCATTGTTATAATCTTGAAAAAGGCTTATATACGCCGAAACATATGTCGATTGATTAATAAAATCTGAATACCTGAAGTTTACTGTGCTCTAAACCTAAGAAAACTGCACCTTAAATATATATATATATATATATATATATATATATATATATATATATATATATATATATATATATATATATATATATATATATGTATATATTTACCAAGAAAATCAATATCCACATGGTATATTTTCCAAGAACGAATGGCAGGAAAAAATTCGAACTTTGTCATTAATTACTCGATTTTTCAAAATTAATAAAACAATGGATATTTTGATTTAGTGACTATGACAAGGTCATATTCGCATTATGCATGAAGGAATGCCAAATCGCCCCTCCGTCCGACACGTGTTCTATATCTGAAATTAGTAGGAAAATATATCGATGTGGGTCAGTAGAGCCCGCAATTTTAACGTTCTAACAGATATTTCCTTGTGAGGGTACGTGTAAAGTGACTCTGATTAATGAAAGATGAATGGAGGGTCCCCGATTTGGCATTCGAACGATTGGGGATCGAGGGGGCTAATGAATTCGTGGTTGGCTGACCCCTGTCTTAATGAGGGCCTTCCATCTATTCCGATTTGTCCTATATATCCCTTGCTGACAGGACTTATCAAATAAGGAGCGGCATGTCTCCTCTTTGGAAGGGATTTGTAATTAACTGAAATTACTTGAGTTTATGATTGTATGCTCGAGAGAATAGCTCTCGACCTTGAAACTAATTCTAGAAATAAAACAGGCTCAGCATTTTTTGACAAAAGAAGTCAGGATTTTTTTTTTATGATATAAAGGCTATTACTCCATGTCTGCTATGTAAATATTATTCAGAATTCAATATTCTTATTAATTCATGAAAGAAATACACACAAACATCCATACTTAACCAAGGATTCGAACCCAGCACTCCTGCTTCATAGATAGCGAATCTGCCTCTGCTCCACAATGCGTGTGTTCATGTGAAAATGTTAATATGATAGTTCTGCAAATCTTATTTTAAAAAAATTGAATTTCCGGCTTTATATTTACTCAAATCTATCAGCTTAGTTCGTATGTATTCTCATGACGTGCCTTCGGTGCTACAGCAAGGGTATTCCACTAGATCTTCGAGACATACCTCCGCATTCCTTCTTCTGAAATAATACCTCAATTATTTTCAATGCTAAGAAAACTGACAATTATCTTCCAGATCAATTAAAATCTATAACTTCCTTGGCTAATTTTCGGAAACAAACTAAATCTTATTTTCTTGATATACCTCATTGCTCTATCATGAGCATTGTGATTGATCTATATGACCACAATGAAAAGCACAGGCATCGGCTTCAACAAAAAATTTGACACATATTCGTGGCTTCGGAGAAAAAAATTTCTACTGTTGAAAATATAAAGTTTGTATATATTTTTTATGAAAATGCGGGCTTGATGTGTTTTTGATACTCATGTTTTACATTAAGATCCTATTGTTTTATGCGGTGCACACGAATTGCGGTCGATTTTGCGAGAGTGACTGAATTGCGGTCAAAATTTTTGTGCCTACCTGAGGAGTCCTAATCTCCAACCGAACTGCGGTCAGAAACTTATTTAGGGGCAAGAGGGTAAATTGAAAGTAAAAGTTCTAATTTTTATAAAGATATATATATAATATACAAAACATAGAAATTATACAATACTACAGACTACATACCTATACATGCTTATACATCATAAAACTACTTCACTAAACTTATAACTAACACATTTTACAAAATTATACCTACTAATATCTTTTTTATTGTACTGACCAATTTTGTTGTTAATGAACTCTTGTTTATCTAATACATTTTTTCGCACAAATCTCGCTTTATTATCAACAACAGAATTTATTTTAATATAAGTATCTGTTTGAATGCTTTTTAACGTTTCTATAAAAAGATTGATGTTGGGGTGCGGAGAGCTGCAGGTTCTGCTAAACTTTCGAATCTTCATCGATGTAAGTTTTCACTAAATAATCGACAAATTTGTCAATTCTATCGTCTCCAGTAGGTTTATCTGACATAAAATCTTCTACAAAACAATCTCCCACTTCCTCTGGTGAAAGGAAAGTTAATCCAAAGACGTGTTTTAGCCATTGTCCTATTTCGGAATCTATGTTCTTATATTCTGAACTTAAACCAAGATTTTGTATTTGGCGCCACCTAATAATAATTCAAAACAATAATTATTTCATAAGTATACATCATAATATGTAATAAAACTTACCAAGACTGAGCAAGATGAAAACGACAACCGGTTACTTTGGCTTCTGAAAATTTTTTTGAAAATATAGAGTTCAAAGTATACACTTTTGCACTACACGTTTTGTTGGTACAACACCACACCACTTCACCAGATTTTTTTAAATCTCGATACTTCCGAAACTTTTGATTTTCGAAAATTAGCAAGGGATTTCCACGCTTGCTCAACATATGTTGTAATTCCATACTGTCTCTATAAATTTAAGAGACAAACTAAAATGTTTTGGTGATTACCTTAAATTTATACGTCACCCTTTCCCTTTGAGACAGATTATCATTTTACTTTTCTTTGAATTTTTGTCAACAACATCGTTAGGCCAATTTTTACCATATTTCTGGTTAACCGCCTAATACATGATATGTATAGAGATTTAAGATAAAAAGATTAACCATCCAAGCAATTCATTCGTCGAAAACAACCACCTAAGTACCCTTCTACCTGATTCAAATTTTGACCGCAATTCGTGTGTCTCCAAACAACCACCTAAGTACCCTTCTACCTGCTTCCAATTTTGACCGCAATTCGTGTGTCCCCGTTTTATGTGACATTCATACTCTCAGGGGATATGTTCAATTGTTATATTCTTGGTTTTGTCAATAAATTGTGGAATTTTAAAGATCATAAAGCATATTTCGATTCGATTCGACAACTCAAACCAACTGTGTTTATATATTTTTTAATAATACAATTATACATGTACTCACTTTCTATAAACATTTTTGTATTACAAAAAAAACATTGAAGGTTTTTCACCCACACACACACACACGCGCGCACACACATACATATATATATATATATATATATATATATATATATATATATATATATATATATATATATATATATATATATATATATATATATATAATATATATAATATATATATATATATATATATATATATATATATATATTATATATATATATTATATATATATATATATATATATATATATGTATATATATATATATATATATATATATATATATATATTCAAATCACTTTTGATCTATTGATGTAGAATCTGAAACATTTACCGAAAGCGAGCCACATTGACCGTTGCATCCCTCACAGTAAAATATTTCTCGTCTTGTCTGACATATTCTAAAGGTCCTTTAATTATTCCACGCTTTATGCCAGAGGCACATGGACTTAGTTAGAAAGGTTCATTGATAGGAAGATATTTGGGCCTGACCCTTTCAGTATAATTTCAGTGCTTAAGCCACCTTGTATACCTTTTGCTCGGATGGAATATTCTATTTGATATTATCGAGATGGGATCTTCAAAAACCATAAGGTCATTTGTCATTTATGACCCTAATAGCAGCTTTCACTAATAATTTCATAAATAATTAGTTATCTGGATGAATGTACTATTGGTTGGTCGAAATATTGAAAACAATTGTAAGAATTGCTGAAGTTTCGTTTCAAACTCCATGTGCCTGAAAGGCACATGGTAACAATTAAGCCTCATTAAATCTATATATGATTGAATATAGATTAAAGGAATTCAACATAGCTATTCAACCTACATAAGTTACGGGATCAAATTTTGAATAACCAAAGATATGAAACTATAGGTAAATATTGAATACAACAAAAATTTACAGTTGCAATGTTTTAAACCCTCAAAAAACTGATCGAAACAAGTAGAAAGGTATGAAATGATGCAGTTGGTGTATCAACTTACAATATTTCTTGGTTTTATGAGTCTCATATGAATCAATTCATACAAATATAAATATACATAACACCAAACATACATTTTAAATGTGGTTGATTCAATTCTTCCAGTTTCCTTAAGAGACAGAAAATCGAGTCTTAAGCGCTGTAAAAGAATATTTTGTCTCCTTAATCTCTCAGTTTCGCTCAGTGGAAAAACATACATTTCTTTCAATTCCTTTTCCGCCAGGAATCTTCTTAGATAAGGATGGACATCAATTCGTTTGAAGTTTAATCTCTCAATTTAGAACTAAATTGCTTGGTAGTAGTTGCATCGACAATTTATTAAATTGCATTTATTAGCTGTGCTACATTTTGAACGTACCTATTCACTATTGTAGATCGTAGGTCAGTGTATAGAAATTTCGTTTTTTCTGTCCTTTGATCCTCAATATTGATAGATGCATTTGTTTGTTTTTTGAGTTTTGTAGTGTTTTCAGATTGAAAATTCAACAAATTCTTGAGTTATGTCTCATAGTGAATATTATTCAACTCTTACCGTTGATGTGAAAGCCTGCTACGACAAGAAATTGGAGATAATAGACGATATAGACTCATATTCACTTGGAGAAAGTGGGTTGTTCAAGGATCTGGAGTTGATCCCTTCAGTATCTTTGATGGATTTGGTAAATTATCTAATCGTCAGTCATAGCTTCTACACTGGACAGTAGCTTAAAGCCTACAAATCTCTATTGGCCTACAAATATTATGAGGTTGGGTATGTCCAAGATGTTTTGGCTCGACAAATGAATGATAATGCCTACATTGTTGTTGGAAAGGTAGGCAGATCAAACTGTTTTATTATTTCTAGTTGTTATATATCACTATTATATTCTTTATCAATAACTTTCTAATTGTTACAGATCAGACTTTCTCAAAAAGCAAGGGAAAAACTCCTCAAGGTTTGGCTAATCCCGTTATCAGATGGAGCTGTTTTCAGTGGACATTGCACATGTATGGCAGGTTCGGGGGAAGTTTGTAGTCATGTGGCAGCATTTTTGTTTTGTTTACAAGCTCATCCAGCTGAAAATGAAAATGAACCTGTTTCCTGCACACAAAGGCTTGCACAGTGGCCTGTGCCTTCTACGAAATCCATTGACATCATTAAATCATTTGGTTTGATGTCAAAAATAAATAAATAATTTCACATAAACGGTTTTTAATTTGTCAATAACATTACATAGGGTTGAAAATAAGGAATACCTTTTTTTAAATAGCTTTATTATCTACAAGAAAATACAAAGAGATCATAAATTAGAAGTCACCTTACTCTAAACAATTGATTAACTATTACAATCTTTGGCACGCTTATTGTGATCAATCCTGGAACAAGAATAAGTGTTACTTGATGATGAACATAAAGAACTAGGTACATACTTACCTTTTTGAATCGTTTATCTGACCTCACTGTACTTCATTCGTGTCGGCTCAGGGACTGTACATCTTGTTCTCAACCAATTATATATCCCATGTTTTGAGTGGGTACCTAATCTGAGTTATTTTTATCCTCTATTTGGGCTGGTTGTCCTAAATATATAAGAGCATTACTTTCATTCAGCTTTTAGCTTCATTGTTTTGCTGTTCTTTTTGTACCTTTTTTTAGGATATTATTTTGAAAAATCAAGGAAGCAAACTCAATTGTAATCAAAATACTCACCTAATAGGAAATGTCTTGAACAAATTTTATCATTTCTCAGCATACTTTCGCTCAGAGGACCCCTTTTTAAAGTCCTAACCCATAAGTCACGACGTTGTTTTGACAAGCCATTTAAATAGTCTCCACGGTTTTTGAGTGCAGTGGGAATCCTGAAGAATCGAACTTTGTCTCTTTCCGATCTCATTGAACACCTAACAGCATAACAAAACTGTGGCATTTTAATAATATATTGAAAACTCCGTAACGACTTCAACACTTTAAACATAGGCCGAAATGTTTGTTTGTCCTCCAAGCAACATGGCGGATTTGTTGTGACGTCATGCTAAAATGATCTATTCGCGGAGCTAAAAATACTGGCATTTGGAGGATATTTGCACCCCCAACACAATGTCCAAATGGAGTGAGAGGGTTTTGAACGTGTACATAAATTAAGTTGATATTAAGGAAATGTCTTTCAGCGATATTACATTTTTTCTCGTTGCTATTTTCACATATAGAATTGAGTATTTCTTGATTTTGGAGTAGTTTTGCACCGCCACAGTTTCTTCAGCGTGAATCAGAGAGTTGAAATGTGTTACCTGGATTGAGTTCATATGAGAGTAGAGATTTACAACTTTTTTCACCTGATTTATGAAAAGATTTTTCGTTATTCCGTGGTTTTGGAGGTTTTGCTCAACTCCGCATCTTCTGATGTTTGAGTTTGAGGTTGAGATTTAGTCCTTGTATTGAGTTGAAGTTAGTCAAGTACACCACGGGTATTTGATTTGATTCGATTTTTTATATCAAATTATAAATAATATGTTTGAGCATTGCACATCTCTACAGCTTCTCCAAATTCAGATAGGATGCTAACAAATTGAACGTGACATAGCTAGATGTTACGAAGGTGCTATTTGGTGGTTTCAAATAAATTTTTTCACCGCCGCAAATTTTATTTAGAAATCTCATGCGTTTTTGCAGGTATTCAAGTTTTGAGCATCTCTTCATTGACTTAGAGGGTTGAGAATTTTAATGTAAAAATCACAAAGTAAAGGGAACATACGATTTCAGTGAAAGAGCTCTAATATTCTCTAGGAACTTTCTTAAGCAAACGATACAATAAGGTTGAGAATATTTGAATGGCTTTATGTTTTGGAGCTGGTTTTCACTTCGAAAACCTGCTTATTAAAATTGGTGCGATTAGCAAATTTGGACCTAGGACCAAGATGGTTTTAAGTTTCATGACTTTTTATGATACTTGGCACCAAAAACTGAATTTCATATATCTATATATATATATATATATATATATATATATTTATATATCTATAATTATATATATATATATATATATATATATATATATATATATATATATATATATATATATATATATATACATGAAGCAATAGGGTTGAAAGTTTGTAAATAGGAAGTTTCGTATGATATCTTGGATGGGATTGTTTTTGGTTCGAATTGGTTAGGTGGTTGACCCCCCTGGAGGGAAAATAAATCTTGTTCACGCGATAAAGGTCGTCATTTTGAAGTAATAGGAAGTTTCGTATGATATCTTGGATGGGATTGTTTTTGGTTCGAATTGGTTAGGTGGTTGACCCCCCTGGAGGGAAAATAAATCTTGTTCACGCGATAAAGGTCGTCATTTTGAAGTAATAGTAAGTTTTGTAAATAGGTATCTAGGATGCTATTTATCTCTATATGAATTGTTGGTGGGTTGACCCCCCGGAGGAGGAAATAAATCTTGTTTACACGATAAAGGGCACAATTTAATAGAAATAGAGTTGAAAGTTTGTACGTACGTATTTTCGTATGATACCTTGGATGTGATTTGTTTTGGTACGAATTGGTTGATCCTCCGAGGAGGAAATAAATATTGTTAAGACATTAAAGGGCGCATTTTATTTTGAATTTGGAAAAAAAATCATAATTTAATGAATATTTATTTTTTAAACTGGATACGTTATGAAAATCTGCTCTTCTAATACAGCTCGCTGCGATAGAGTTTTTCTACATTTAAATTGAATCACGAGTTTCAACTGAGCAAAAAATGAATAACGTTCCCTTCCACTCACTAGCAGCTGATACATTCAAATATAATAACGAATTAAATTTTACGACTGAGAATGATCAAACAGAAAAATTCCTTTCAGCATTTCTCCAAATCGTATGCTTCGTAATTTGAGAGGAAAATTATGCAATAGTATTAGTATAAAATTTGTTCGTTTTCTTGAGAAAAAAACAACACTTTACGAAGGTACAGTATATTCTACATTAAAATACAACTCCTTGTTATTGAAATGTACACTCATGTAAATAATTATATTCAGAATATCCAGGAAGTCTCAGATAACGAAATCAGTTTTCGAACATTATACAATCAAAGCAACCCGAAAGAACATAGTTAAACAAAAAACCTTTGGCGCGGTGAAATTCAGTATCTTATTAACGGAATGTGAAATGAAGCTTGTATTCGATAGCTAAACAAACTGCATCAGAACGAGTTCAAATAAATGATAAAAATCAATGCAAAAATGCTTTCACGAGTCTCTAAATGAAAATTTACATGCGTTTGTTCTGCTTTAACTGAATATTTATGCTTCAGTAGGCGAGCAAATAAATAATTGATATATACAGTATAGTGCAAATTGAATGGTACACGATACTTTGTTTCGCAAATAAAAACACCTACTTTGAATTTGTTTCTTAAAATTTGTGCAATACATTTTCATTTATTTATATGACTGGGTGGGCTTCAATTTGATTTATTGCAAGGTAGAAATTTCACTTCGGTGAAACTTCGAAAGAAGGGAAAATCATTTTCAAACTTCAAACTGATTATAATTTCAAGTATTTGATGGAATCTGTCGTTACTACGTGATAATTTAACATGATGCACAAAAACTAAATTTGAATTTACAACGTTTATTATTATAAAAATAATTTGAAAAATATAACACTGCCATTGCAATTTCGGCCACTAGACCATCATCGGCAGAATAAGTTAAGAACTGAATACATAATTACAGATTTGCGCTTACGGATGCAAAAGAATTATTGCAGGTACCTAAATAGACAAGAGGAACACGTTTCAAGAAGGGCTGATAGAAGTGGATTTCCCAAATTGGTACAATAAAATGTTCTTAGAAAAATCGTTATTGTTTGAATACACTAAATATAGGGGAATATATCAAGTCAATCTGGTCGTTCAACAAAATATCTTTTGCATTATGATTGAGTTTAAAAATTTCTAATGATTCTAAGTAAGTAAGTTTGGTTCCTTTCGGTAATTTGGCAGTTATCTATTTGTGGAAACGGGTGGTGATTTTCACGGCAATGATTTGAAAACGTCGAATCCGTTTTATTTTTCAAAAAAGATTGTTGGTGTCCTTTGAATCTTGTCTTTAACATACTTTGGTCCTCTAACAGAAAAAATTGTTAATGTCATACTTAAATGTAATATCAATATTGCTCTCAAACTTAAGACGAAACTCTCAGGAATTTTATTCAATGCCAAAGATATCACTTCAAAATTTGAATGTTCAGGAGTTTATAGGTTGAATTGTCCTGTATGTAAAGGAGTGTATATAGGTCAGACTGGTCGATCGTTCAACACAAGATTTAAAGAATACCAACAATCTTTTATGAAAAATAAAACAGATTCAACGTTTCAAATCATTGCTGTGAAAACCACCACACATTTCCACCAATAGATAATTTTAAAATTATGCACAAATTACCGAAAAGAACCAAACTTACTTACTTAGAATCATTAGAAATTTTTAAACTCAATCATAATGCAAAAGATATCTTGCTGAACGACCAGATTGACTTGATATATTCTCCTTTAGTTGGTGTATTCAAACAATAACCATTTTTCTAAGAAATCCACTTCTATTAGCCCTTCTTGAAACGTGTTCCTCTTGTCTATTTAGCTTCCTGCAATAATTCTTTCCCACCCGTAAGCGCAAATCTATAATTATGTATTCAGCTCTTAACTCAATCTGCCCGATGATGGTCTAGTGACCGAAATTGCAATCGCAGTGTAATATTTTTCAAAGTATTTTTGTGATAATAAACATAGTAAATTCAAATTTAATATTTGTTCATAATTTTGAGTGTTCTTTTTGTTCCTCAAATTTAGATAAAATCGAAAGTTTTTTGGAAGTTTTATTTTTGAATTGAAATCACTGGATGTATTTAGCGTTCTGGAGAATATAATAATGAAAGGAAAGCCAAGAGTGTAATTTTGTTTGACCAGTTGAAAATAGTATGTTAGCTGATAAGTCTTGTACGATATATCTGCTTTTATAATCAAATATATTCAGTGGATTACTAGATTTATAAAAATAATATGTGTACTAAGGATTGTTCTAAAAACAGATCCACATCTCAGTTACCATTTTACGGAATCAAGTGACATTAAATAGATAGTTTCAGACCCCATTGTTCAAATATAAACTAAAATGAATCATAGTTTAAAAAAACTAAAGAAACAAGCTTTGATGGCGAACCGAACCAGAAAGTTGAAAATAGTTTATTTTATTGTAAGAAAACGTGGGGTGCTTCTTACTATATTTATTTTTCACTTGTATATTATATGTTGATTCTACCTTAGATACGGTTGCTATAAATACACTCATTATGCCCTAGAGCGTAATGAGCCTTCATAACTCTTGTCGTATACGACTCTGGATTTCTCCGGTAATGAATTATTCGCAGCTTTGGCTGCATTTTCTATAATATTCTTGGGTAAATTCATTTTCAATTCCATTATTTCTATAAGACTACACAAAGAAAGCAGCAATGAAATTCACTAAGTATGATGAAAAAATATTCACAAACGTCAAAATATCAACAAATGACATGCCTACTTTGGGAAGGAAAATGGAAAGTATAGGAGCAAGGAACCGATTTTAAAATCGATTTTTCATTATAATAAAATAATTTTTTCGTGAAAAATGAAATCTTGTATGCACCACGTACGTTACTAGATCCTAACGCCCATTGCATTATTCATCCCTCGGGCCAGAGGCCTTCGGGTCGAATGAAACCCTCCGATCGTTAGGATCTATATAACGCACTTGGTACATAAATAACTATTTCATAATCACTCTAGTTCTATAAATAGCTACCATTGAAATATAGATTATATTTGTTATCAAGCTCATCTGCGATAAAATGTGTGTAACAATGAACCTAAAATGATCTATTATTTAAATCCTGATGATCATAGTCAGAACATAAGGACAAAGTGATAAAATTATTGTGGTGCCAACGGTCCATATTACTGTGCAAATTTTCAAAATAATCAGTGGTTAAAATGACATAAAAAGATTCCATTACATGTACAGTTACAGGTGAAGCTAATATAAATCCTGTAAAATGAGGTTGATGGAGGGTCCCTGACCGAATTCAATAAGAAGGTCATAATTCAGGTCCTTAGGGAACGGGATTGATCCTAATGAAGCAAAACATAAAACGGTTTGAAACCGCCCTAGAAAGGGTCTTAAGACGTTTAAGATACTTGGTACAGATAGGGTTTTATTGCGTTTAATGTTTTGCCAGCGCCAACGCACAGACATGTCGTGGCAGATAATAATTGAATTTAATTTGGCTACGTCCATTTGGGAACAACTCTATCACACTCCGGCTTTGTAGGAATGAATACAATGTGTGCCCTCTACATTTTCTTTTCGTACTATCGCTCATGTTATGCTCATTGAATTTCACGTAATGAAATCTCACAAACTCAGACAATGGTAGCATTTCTATTGTTATGTTCATTAGAAACGGATGGTCTTATTTTCAACCACACAGAACTAAAATTCAATAATAGTTTTAATTTAAATTAGTAAAGTGTAAATGATGTGTGGCATGTGTGAACAGCATTTAAATGGCTCTTTACACGATTATTTCAGTTCTCATTTCCTTCTCCGTTTCAGTCGTACTGTCAGATTATCCTGGGAGTAAAATACGAAAATAGAAAGGAAAACTGAAACGGATAGACCTATTCATACCGGGTGTTGAAAAAGTCCCGGTACGGCGGGTTATTATTTTCTCTTAAAAAATAACCCGCCGTACCGGGACTTTTTCAACAACCGGTATAATTTTCGTACTTATTTTAGTTCGCTAAAATTACGTACATGTTTATTAGAGGTGAAAATTATATCAAATTATAATGGAATATTGTTTCACAATAAATATAAATTTTCACCATATCGGTCAATTATAATATCCAATTATTTCAGAATAGCATAGAGGTGACAATTGACTAAAAACAAAAATGATCTTGAAAAATTCTTTAATTCACCAAAAAATATGCTTTTTTGTATACAGGCGAGTCAGAGAAGAGAATACCACCTCCACCCCTAGAAATCGAATCGTGTAGTCAAATATCCTATAAAAAGCAATAGGATCTTCATAGGAATGTCTCAGAAAAGTCCGTTCAATTTGAAGGAAATTTCTTTCTTCGAACTAAATGTTATTCATTATTTATTTTAATTAGGCAGACATTCATTTGGTGGAGAGGAAATATATATGAAGATTTGGGCTGGATGATGAAAAGAGACGCTTGTATTTTTAAGTTCGTTTTCACAAAACAACCATTTGAAACTGAAAATATATCAGTATATACATATTTACTGAAAATAGAAAAGAATTAAGTCTATCTGCATTGATAGAAAAATAAAAAACATTTGACAAGGTGGTATATTATATCTTAATTAATATCTCATTGCCAAAGTAATGACACTCTTAAATTTTCTACAGATATATATATATATATATATATATATATATATATATATATATATATATATATATATATATATATATATATATATATATATTTATTCATTTATTTGTATTGTTGTTGCCTGTGAACTATTTTTTACTTTTTTATAATTATTAGTAATAACAGGCTTGGTGAATCTCAAAAAACTCGATTTTATTTAAAAGTTTACGTTTCGCCACGACGTTCGTGGCTTTTTCAAATTTTTTTATATGATATATATATATATATATATATATATATATATATATATATATATATATATATATATATATATATATATATATTTATATCTAATATATAAAATTCTCGTGTCGCGGTGTTAGAAGTTAAACTCCTCCAAAATGGCTCGACTGATTCTCATGAAATTTTGTGAGCATATTAGGTAGGTCTCAGAATCGGCTAACATCTATTTTTTATCCCCCTATATGTTAAGGGTGATCCACCCCTTAAATTGATTTTTCTATTTTTCGAACAAAATTTTCTGTTCTATTTTTTTTATGATACACTTGTACTTAAAAGTACATACAACCCTAAATTTTCACCCCTCTAAGATCAACCCCTATTTTTTATTTGTTGAATTTCTCCTAAATGGCTCGACCGATTTTCATGAAATTTTGTGTGAATATCGGGTAGGTCTGAGAATTGGCCAACATCTATTTTTCATTACCCTAAATGTTAATGGTGGACCACCCCTCAATTTAATTTTTTTATTTTTCAGACATATTTTTCTGCTCTATTTTTTTATGATACAGGAATTTAAAAATACATACAACCCTAAACTTTCGCTCCTCTACAATCAACCCCTATCTTTTATTTGTTAAATTCCTCCGAAATGGCTCGACCGATTCTCATGAAATTTTGCATGTATATCGGCTAGGTCTGAGAATCGGCCAACATATATTTTTCATCCGTTTTTTTTTATGATACAGCATCCAAAAATACATACAATCCTAAATTTTCAATCCTCTACGATCAACCCCTATTTTTCATTTGCTAATTAAAAACTTCAACTTTTTTGGAAAGATTTTCATTTTTATTTTGTCATGACTTAGAATAAAAAAAATCATATAACTTTCAATTTTTTTCCCTTCTACGATCAACCCCTATTTTTCCATCGCGATTTTCATTTATTTTATTTTATCCACATATCCGGTCCGAGAATAGGACGTAATATATTTTTCATACCTCTAAGTGATTAGTGGTATGGTGGTCCACCCCAAACATTTTTATAAATGTTTTGGACCAAATTTTCTTTTTTATTTTTTTATGATGTTGCATTAAAAATTACATAAAACTGTAAATTTTCACCCTTATATCAACAACGCATATTTCTTAATAGACATTTTGATAATTTAAACGTTTGCCGGGTCAGATAGATTGATAGATAGATAGTTAGATAGATAGATAGATAGAAATATAGATAACTATCTAGATAAATAGATAGATAGTTAGATAGATAGAGATACATCGGCAGATAGATGAATAGATAGAAAGATAGATAGATAAAAGTAATTTATATATGGCAGAACAACGTTTGCCGGAATATGTAGTTTAATATAGATAGATAGAACGATAGATAGAAAGATAGATAACTATCTAGATAGATAGATAGATTGTTAGATAGAAAGATAAAAATAATTTAAATGGAAAACAACGTTTGCTGGGTCAGCTAGTTATATATATATTATATATATATATATATATATATATATATATATATATATATATATATATATATATATATATAAAACAAATAAAAGAAGAATTACTCATTTATCTTTCCTTAGCAAAAATAGGCCATAACAATGAAATAGGTGGTTTTCACACTTCATTAATAATAATAATACTAAGAAAACTTTATTAGCAGTACAGAAAGTGTACAAACATGGTCGTTACATTTACATTTGCAATACATATTTGATATTATACTACCTAACATTTAACTATATTATTTCTGTTCTATTTTAAGTACTGAATGGTGGGATACAGCAGGAGTTGATTAATTCAACCGAAAGAGGCATGTTCTTGCTACAAAAAATGATGAAAATAATTGAAGATTCGATACAAAATTGTATTCATAAGGATGTTTATTAACATTCAGTTACCGGCATCAATTCTAACCAGTAATTTATATTCGAAATTAAGTCCTGAGGTATCTGAAAAAGTAAAACATGAGTGATATTAATCAACAAAGTAATTTTTTCTTTAAACTTGTTTAGGTATGTATAGTTCCATTACTAATGGAAACATCCATCAAAAAAACGTAATAAGTATCAAGGAAATACTTTTAAAATATCTATCCTACTATACAGCAATGTAAAGTATAGAATATTCGCAGAGAAAATATTAATGTTTTCTTTAATATATTGAAAATCAGTTGGAAAAAAATTTTGGATTTTTTTTGAACACCATCTGACAGACTGAATTATCTAAACGAAATTTTCAAAATGATGAGACTTTAATTTGATTTGGGTCTTGACATGCAAAGTTGTCAAGTTCATCTAGTTTAAAATGACATGCAGCTATATATTTTCTTAGAGTATTGGCATAACATTTTCAATATCTGACTTAATCAAGCTCAAGAATGACTTTTCGTTAACCTATTTATCGTTCACATGAAAAATATTTCTCGACTAAAATCTTCATAGCTTATGATTCGAAAATATCACATCACTTATATTTTCTTGAAATCATCAAATGGAAATATGATCTGTCGATATTGAACTCATTACAATTAAGAGTACACTCATATATTGCTTTCATTTGGTTAACAAAAAAGACAAATATTGGTTTCGAAGACGAGTTGCTAATTTCGTATCAATTCCTGAATTGTCATAATCCATCTCAATTCATGTGATCCTTAAAAGTACCAAGTTTATTTGAGACACAGTTATTTTAATTCTTACCATCTTCCATCTTCAGAACGGCGCTGTAATGACAACATTGTAGAGAATCTACCCCAATTAATTGTTCCATTATTTTCTCTGCTACAATTGTAATCATCTACTCGGAGATTTTGACCCTGGACAATTTGTCTTACTTATGGCGGACTGTTCCAAAAGAAGGGGAAAGCCATCAGCCTCAGCAAAGCCATAAATGGTTTTTGGGTCTGATATACATAAAGACAAGCCAGATGTCACCCTCAAATATCCACCTCTATATTTCATCGGTTTTTTCTGTTTTCAAGTTTTCCAGAGTTCCTATGTATCCCAAAAATATTCAACATGGAAATTTCATTCGTAAATTCGATATTTCATTATCAAATCCAGCTAGCTGACTACGTTTGAGTGAATATTGTAAAGTATGTATATATGTATATATGTATATATATATATATATATATATATATATATATATATATATATATATATATATCTAATATATAAAATTCTCGTGTCACGGTGTTAGGAGTTGAACTCCTCCGAAATGGCTCGACCGATTCTCATGAAATTTTGTGTGTATATCGGCTAGGAATGAGAATCGGACAAAATCTATTTCTCATCCCCTTGAATGTTGAGGGTGATCCACCACTTAATTTTTTATTTTCATTTTTCAGACAAAATATTCTGTTCTATTTTTTCATGATACAGCATTCAAAAATACATTCAAACCTAAATTTTCACCCCTCTACGATCAACTCCTATTTTTTATTTGTTAAAGTCCTCCGAAATGGCTCGACCGATTCTCATGAAATTTTGTTAGCATATCGGTTAGGTCTGAGAATCGAACAACATCTATTTTTCATCCCCCTAAATGTTGAGGGTTTTCCTCTTTTTTATTTTCTTACCTTACATTTTACTTTCTTCAACCCTTGATTTTTTTTAAATTTCTCAGACAAAATTTTCTGTTCTATTTTATTATGATACAGCATCCAAAAATACATACAACCCTGAAATTTCAACCCTCTACGATCAACTCCTATTCTTTATTAATTATAAACTTCAATATTTTTGGCAAGATTTTTATTTTCATTTTGTCATGACTTAGAATAAAACAATTCACATTACTCTCAATTTTTTACTTTTATACGATCAACTTCTATATTTCCAACACGATTTTCAATTTTTTAAATTTCATTCACAGATCCGCAATAGGGTTGCAAGATGGAAATGGAAAATAACAATAGTCAGCATAAGAATAGGTCGTAATATATTTTTCATACCCCTAAGTGATTAGGGTGGTTCACCACAAACATTTTCATACATTTTTTGGACAAAATTTTTTATTTTTATCTTATTTTGATGTTGCATTAAAATATTCATTCAACTCTATATTTTCACCCTTCTATCAACAACCCATATTTTTTAATAGCCATTTTAATAATTTAAACAACGTTTGCCGGGTCAGATAGATTGATAGATAGATATAATGATAGTTAGATTGATAGAGATACATCGGCAGATAGATTAATAGATAGAAATATAGATGGATAAAAATAATTAAATTTTCACCCTTCTATCAACAACCCATATTTTTTAATAGCCATTTTAAGAATTTAAACAACGTTTGCCGGGTCAGATAGATTCATAGATAGATATAATGATAGTTAGATAGATACAGATACATCGGCAGATAGATGAATAGATAGAAATATAGATGGATAGAAATAATTTATATGGCAGAACAGCGTTGGCCGGGTCAGCTAGTATATATATATATATATATATATATATATATATATATATATATATATATATATATATATATATATACGTTCAGAAAGATTTCCGCGGTCGGAAGTATTTGAAAAACTTGGTTCACGGAATGAACCGCGTAAAAGATTTGGAAAATCTCGACGTTTCGGCTCCTTTTGCGAAGCCATCTTCAGGAGAATTAGAAGGGAAATAATTCAGACTCGTGGCCTCAATCTGCCTACTCCACGAATCGAATTCAGGAGGAATCGGAAACAATACGATTGCGTGGTCTCAACCTGCCTACTCCACTAACCGTATTGCTTCCTGTCAACTCTGAAGTCTCAATCTGCCTACTCTTCAGAGTCAACTGACGGGCCGATCGTCGCGTGGCCGTATTTATAGGGGAGGGGGGTGGGTACTCACGCTCATCAGTGCGGGATGCACTCTGATTGTGCGTTACATGGCGACCACTGAGAAGTGGTTTCCATGCTGATGGGAGTCTGTGACTGTCATCTCTGGTGTTCAAACAATTTGGACGTTTTTCTATTTCTACAGCTTCACGGATAATTCGGGATTTGAAAGATCGGACGGGAGCAATAGTTCTTGTATTGGGGAAATCGATAATGTGGCCTGTTTGGGTGTGATGTTGGAAAGGCGTTGGCGATATCTGAGTGTCTTACCGAAAGTGAATGTTCCTTGGCACGGACCTGAATTCGTCGGTTCGTTTGTCCTATTATAGGAACGAGGACAATTGGAACAGGGAATCTCATAAACACCGTGCTTTTCGTTAGGAATTTTATCCTTGACGGATCTGACCAGATGGGAGAGTTTTTGTTGAGTAGTGAATATTGTTTTGATGTTTGTGTTTTTGAGAGATCTTGCGATCTTATCTGTTACTCCTTTGATGTAAGGAAGAAATAATTTAGGTGTAGATTCTTGTTCAGTGGGAATGGAAGGTGGTAGAGGTGGGGTGATATTTGTGTGTTTGCGTATGCTCTTGTCGATTTGATATGTGTTGTAACCGTTCCGTAATAATATATGTTTTAGAGTTTTGAGTTCTGATTCACGGTGTTCGTCGTCAGATAGTCGAATGGAACGGTGGATTAGGGTATTAACTACAGAGTTAAGTTGAGAAGGATGGTGGTGAGACTGGGCATTCAGATAACGGTTGGTATGAGTGGGTTTACGATAAACTGAATAGGAGAAGCCTTGGGATGGAAGTTTTTTGATCATGACATCGAGGAATGGCAGAGACCCATCGTTTTCCACTTCCATTGTGAATTGGATACTTGTATGTATGCCATTCAAATGATTCAAGAAGTGGAGCAACGAGTCTTCGCCATGGGGCCAGATCGCAAAGACATCGTCTACATAACGTAGCCAGCATGATGGGTTAAGGTCGAATGACGAGAGAGCTTGGGTTTCGAAATGTTCCATGAAAATGTTGGCTATGATGGGGGATAGAGGGGATCCCATTGGGGCTCCCTTGATTTGTCTGAAGAAATTGCCTTGAAAGATGAAATAAGTGTTGGCCATGCAGTGTTTGATCAAGCATCATACAAAATCCCCCTCCATAACCCGAATTCTCAATAGAACAAGTTTTGCCCTCCTTAGAGATTCCATTCACACTACCAGACGCAACCTAAATCACACTAACGAACTACTTCTCAAAACTTTCCATCACCTTCACTCTTTCCACATCCATCCAATCCTATGGGATACTTTTGATCGCCTATCCAACTCCAAGGCACAACATCTTTCCGACCAAAAGACCTTAACCCAGAAAAATAAACTAGCTAAACTCATTAATTCCCAAAAACCACAAAAATCATCTTCATCTTATACCTCCTCCATTGTTCACAATTATTCTGACACTCCAATTTCCGAGATCGCAACAAAAGCACTCTCGAAAGGCTTCAACTATTCCATCACACCTAAATCCATCCCCATAGAAACTATCATCTCCCAAACAGAAGAAGCAATTTCCCATCTTCCAACAGATCAAGCGGAAACTGCCAGGCATGACATCGCCAAAATTCTTCGTACAAGTCGGCCACCCCGTCCCAACCTCACTTTTTCTGAGAGGCAATCTCTCAAAGAACTTTACAATGACCAAAATATAGTCGTCCTCCCAGCCGATAAAGGCAATGCCACTGTCATTCTTAACACTTCTTCTTACCTTGATAAAATGTCCAATCTTCTTGACACCCCCGACTATAAGCGTATCACTCATGACCCGACAACATACCTGGAGAAAACCACAAGATCTCGTATCAACCAATCGAATCTCCCACCTGAAATAAAAAAGTCTCTAATCCCAAGAGAAAAATCTTCTAGAACCCCTCGAATTTATGGTCTACCCAAAGTTCACAAGCCTAATATTCCACTTCGACCCATTGTCAGCGCTTACAATTGTCCAAGATCCTCTTGCGAAATATCTCGCCAAAACCCTTCAACCCCTTGCCGAACAAACCCAGTCATACGTCAAAAACTCTTTTCACTTCATAGAACTCCTTCAAAGTATTGATATTACCCCAACTGATCTCCTTGTTAGTTTTGATATTGTCTCCTTATTTACAAATATACCCATTGAAGAAACACTTTCCATCCTAGACACGAAACATCAAATATCCCCAGACAACCTATCCCTGATCAAACACTGCATGGCCAACACTTATTTCATCTTTCAAGGCAATTTCTTCAGACAAATCAAGGGAGCCCCAATGGGATCCCCTCTCTCCCCCATCATAGCCAACATTTTCATGGAACATTTCGAATCCCAAGCTCTCTCGTCATTCGACCTTAAACCATCATGCTGGCTACGTTATGTAGACGATGTCTTTGCGATCTGGCCCCATGGCGAAGACTCGTTGCTCCACTTCTTGAATCATTTGAATGGCATACATACAAGTATCCAATTCACAATGGAAGTGGAAAACGATGGGTCTCTGCCATTCCTCGATGTCATGATCAAAAAACTTCCATCCCAAGGCTTCTCCTATTCAGTTTATCGTGAACCCACTCATACAAACCGTTATCTGAATGCCCAGTCTCACCACCATCCTTCTCAACTTAACTCTGTAGTTAATACCCTAATCTACCGTTCCATTCGACTATCTGACGACGAACACCGTGAATCAGAACTCAAAACTCTAAAACATATATTATTACGGAACGGTTACAACACATATCAAATCGACAAGAGCATACGCAAACACACAAATATCACCCCACCTCTACCACCTTCCAATCCCACTGAACAAGAATCTACACCTAAATTATTTCTTCCTTACATCAAAGGAGTAACAGATAAGATCGCAAGATCTCTCAAAAACACAAACATCAAAACAATATTCACTACTCAACAAAAACTCTCCCATCTGGTCAGATCCGTCAAGGATAAAACTCCTAACGAAAATCACGGTGTTTATGAGATTCCCTGTTCCAATTGTCCTCGTTCCTATATAGGACAAACGAACCGACGAATTCAGGTCCGTGCCAAGGAACATTCACTTTCGGTAAGACACTCAGATATCGCCAACGCCCTTTCCCAACATCACACCCAAACAGGCCACATTATCGATTTCCCCAATACAAGAACTATTGCTCCCGTCCGATCTTTCAAATCCCGAATTATCCGTGAAGCTGTAGAAATAGAAAAACGTCCAAATTGTTTGAACACCAGAGATGACAGTCACAGACTCCCATCAGCATGGAAACCACTTCTCAGTGGTCGCCATGTAACGCCCAATCAGAGTGCATCCCGCACTGATGAGCGTGAGTACCCACCCCCCTCCCCTATAAATACGGCCACGCGACGATCGGCCCGTCAGTTGACTCTGAAGAGTAGGCAGATTGAGACTTCAGAGTTGACAGGAAGCAATACGGTTAGTGGAGTAGGCAGGTTAAGACCACGCAATCGTATTGTTTCCGATTCCTCCTAAATTCGATTCGTGGAGTAGGCAGATTGAGGCCACGAGTCTGAATTATTTCCCTTCTAATTCTCCTGAAGATGGCTTCGCAAAAGGAGCCGAAACGTCGAGATTTTTCAAATCTTTTACGCGGTTCATTCCGTGAACCAAGTTTTTCAAATATATATATATATATATATATTCGAATTGTTGTTGCCTGTGAACTATTTCTAATCTTTTGATAATTATTAGCAATAACAGGCTTGTTGAATCTCAAAAACTTGTAACGTCAACTTTTTAATAAAATCGAGTTTTTTAAGATTCAACAATCCTGTTATTGCTAATAATTATGAGAAGATTATATATATATATATATATATATATATATATATATATATATATATATATATATATATATATATATATATGATGTTACATGATGTAACGAAATGGGTTTTCATACTCAAGTCTCTTCTTATTGCCGTAAAAAATTAATGAGATACTTGCGTTGTAATGTTATTTACTTTCTTTTAGTACTAACAGGCTCTTTAAATTAGAGAAACGATTTCATTTTATTGTTTACGTTTCATTATGAAGTACCTACATGACTTCATAAAAACTTTAAAAAAATTTTATACAGTATACAATATTTTACTATAACTATATTATATATAATTATTATCACGTACATATCAGATATTCATCCTGTTTCAAATAACTGGTTGCATTCCATAAATTTTGAATTGAAACATTTAATTACAACCAAAACCTCATATCAATAAAATTATACAATAAACTATGATGTTTTGGCGATTACATCGATATTCGAAGTTAATGAGAAATAAACATCAGTTGGAAAATTTCAATAAAGCTATATGTTTCAGGTTGATACATGAAACTCTTTACTTTATATGCTGTATAATCCATGTTAAGAATGCTTATTTTACAAATTGAATCTGTCGTTTCCTCGTGTAGATTTTCGTATGGTGAATTTCTTGGTGAATGAAATGATGCATATTCTATAATTTGGTTCATTTAAATGAAACATACTTCCAATTTCTCATAATTAGATTTTGTTTTGTCTCCAAATTATGGAATTTAATGAAATAATTTGATTGCATATGCAATTTTTTTTTCGAAACTCATAAAGAAGACTCCACATTTAACTCATGAAATTTGCTTGATTCTCAAGGTTTATATAGCATATAGGATGAATTCTGTTCAAGAGGGCTTTATTTGGTTTAACAATTTAGATGATTGTTTATCGATCAGAGTATTTAACAAAATCGTTCTTGTTGCTAATGACAGTTCTTTATTTTGGATAAAAGTTTTCAAAAGCATCTTTTCATCTTTGTCCATCATATTTTTATATTTTTCAATTTAATTTTTAATTTTAATAATTTTATTGCTCTAAAGAACATCATGATACATAAACAAGAGAAGAAGAGAAGGTTACAAGTATAGAAAAAGTTCGGACTAGTTGAGGTGTTATCAGCTATTCATTTAGGATGAATGATCTGAGCTTCATTGATTCGCTTATAAACCTGTAAAGCTTGGGCATTACGATCATATCATTTGAAGTTAACAATGTATCAAGGTCATCTGAGTATCTTTCGGATCCAGCAAAGTTCGCAGGCCACTGTACATCGGACATGTCAGAATAATATGTTCAAGCGATTCAGGTTGGTTACAAATGGTACAAATTGATTTTGTTTTGATTGTATGCGAGTTATTATTTATATATATATATATATATATATATATATATATATATATATATATATATATATATATATATATATATATATATATATATATATATATATATATATATATAATATATATGTACAAATTTTCTGTATTAGAGGTGCGTAGTTGCGCAATTAACCATTCAATATAGAGGGGAAGCGTGTTGTTAAGATAGTTGAATGTTACAAATGGTGTGTGTTCTCTTAAAATAAATTTATATTGTGTATGATACGTGCTGAGTAGAATTTTATTTATGTCTTCCCTATAGCTAAGGTCCAGGAATCTAGAGAGAATATATTCTCTGTTATTAGAATCTATATGGGTAATATTTAATTCAAGTTGACAGTATTTTCCAAAGCAAGTTTGTAGTTGACTAATCCTAATATACATTAAGTTAACATTGGAGGCTTGATGCAGTTTTATTAAACGGACAAGTGATTTGTGGGTGTACCTATTTGTTTTGTGTTTTGCTATTCTCTGTAAAAGCTCTATAGCTTGCTTTATAATAAAATACCCCAATTTAGAAATAGTCCATTATATTAGTATAATCCATCGTTTATTGATTAGTTGAAATACATTCGATAGAGTATCTGACGCTAATATTTATAATCAAAATTGAATTAAGAAATAAATCAAAATTTTTCAATAACATTTTGACACTTCAAAATGAGAATATTCATTATTTTGTGGAGCATTTGCGTTTCACTCGAAATGCTCAATAGGCTAGTCTATATTTTCACCAATGGGGGTTCATAGGCCGATTTATATTGTCAAAAATCAAGGCTCACAAGCGTTCGAGATACTCATTAGTCAATACTATTGATCCTGTAAGACTCGCTAACGGAAATCGTGTTTACAATGAAAAAAATATTCCGTTGTGAATACCGAAAGATACCTATATTATACCTAGCGTTGTGGTCAAATAGCAGCCAATCACTAAATTTATTAAATATTACCAATAAAAAATAGTATGATTCAAACAATAATAAATACTGAAGCTTAAAGCATCAAGTACTTTTTCTGTTTGGTTATTATTTACCACTACAAACAAGTAACTCTCACTTGTCGATTTGTTCTTATTTATCGGTGGCATGGAATACTACATAACAAAATGAGGGTATTACCTAGCATTTATATGACAATGTACACTAATACCTTTCTATTTTTGTCCATCAATCTATGGTTATTATTTATCTGCACTGATATAATGTCAGAGATTTTTGCAGGTTCATTATAACTTCTCTAAATGAGTATTTCATACGTACCTACTTATATGTTGTTTTTCGGAAACATAACCAATTGTAATTATGTAAGAAAAGTAAGACAATGTTTACAGGCTGGTTTATTGAACTTTAGTAGTCAATATACAGGGTGTTTGGAAATTAATTCATTCCATACTCTGAAGTCCTGTCCCAAAGATTTAGAACTTCCCTCAAGGTTCACAATTTTACTTTAGTCAGTTGCTTTCTTCTTCAAGTTGTTCATCTACTATTTCTGAAAAATATAAAAGATTAAGGTTTTCACACAATTCTACATCTATCTAGTTGATTAAGTTGAACAAATTTGAAAAAAAATTAGGAGATACCCACTGTGTCAGACAAACCTACATGCGATTATGAATTATGCCTTTAAGTAGGTACTGAAGCCATTAGTGCCATTCCAAATTCGCTATGAAACACAGTATGACTTACCGTTGATTACCTATTAAAATATCCAAATTCCATTGAATCAGTAAGCTTTCCATTCTAGGTAGCTATTCGTAGTCATTGAACTTCAACTTGGAACAGTAGTGCAAAATTAAAAAAATGAGAATAGACCCACAAATCACGAACGGCAATACGGAAAACAATGATGATAAAAATAGCGACACATCGGAAGCTGGAGCGTCGCGTACTTGTTACTTCGGAATCTTTCTGCGTTTTTACTACTCTTTGTAGTGGTTAATCTTGACATCACAGGATGTAATCTCATACGTGCTATCATTTGTAGTGGTAAATAGAACTATTAAATGAGTTATAATCGCCCTGAACCTAATACCACTACAGGAAAGATATTTAATAATTACCTGTTATTGAACATTCAAACTGATGAAACAGTCAATAATAATTGAAGCTATCATCATTTGGATGCAGGCGCGGATCCCGAGGGAAGGAACTGGGGGAACGTTTCCCCCCCAAATGGCCCGGGTCCCACCTAATAATTGTTTTGATTGGGAGCTACTCGATTTACCATTGCCCAAAATACCAGTACCTTTTGGCTCTTGAATATATAAAAGTTCCCCCCCCCCTAGTCGGGCCCGGATCCGCGCCTGTTTGGATGTGGTATAGATTTGCCGTGATATTGAGCACTCATAAAAGTAGTATCACTGACATGTTAATTGTTCAATGAAACTAAATCGACATAACTATTCATTTAGTAAACAGAAAATCTTTTCTCCACGATCATCACAGAATTCGCCAATTCTGATATCAAATTTGATTACAGAATGCTCGAATTCTCTCTCTTGAGATTGAAGAAATATTCTGCCACACCTCTGCCCCTATGCAATTTAGATGTATTTGCTTTATCTCCCTTGTGATAGAATAATATTCTCACACTGGCTCGTAGTGGCAAATTTGAGTAAATGTCAAAATTATTGCTGTCACGTTTTCATTCGAAAATATAATAAGTAGCATGAATTTATTCAGTGATATATTTAAAATTTTTGATCGTGGAGAAAGTATAGTCTGCTACTTGGTCAGAATGAAAATTCGTGATGCTCGTGGTTCCTCACGCTCGCCTTCGGCTCGCGCTCGGAACTTTTCCACTCGCATCGAATTTTCATTCTAACCTCGTTACAGAATATACTATTCTTTTTCTCAGTGTATGTTGTTGTATACTTTAAATAGTAGAAATTTATTATGCAATATTTGATCAGGATATTTTATTGGAAAATTATTCACTAATCGTTCTGTAAGAAGTAAAATCTTCAGTTAAACTTATTATAACCAATTATCAAGTGTATTCAAACCTAAAAGATATTGATGAAAACTTTGAATTATCAACTTATATGGGTCGATATCGATTAGCGAAAAGTAAAAATATCCTTTAAAAATCAGTTTACCCTCAATAGGTAGACATAGTAGAAATTCAAAACATGAACTTCACCTCATCATACATCATCAGATACTTATAAGTTAACTTGCGGTTCATGTCCTATGGTATAGAATGAACCAGCAGAAACTTCGAATATCTGAACATGAAATAAGGTATGATATAGTTATTAACGTAACAAGGCCGATAAATAGCAAATAATGGATGAGGTTGGATATTGTAATAACTAACCGAATCCGTTATTTGCGTATCGGCGGTGTGTCGTTAAAATTTTTTCGTAATCCCGTTGGAAGATTATATTTTGATTCCGAAGAAAGAAAAACCCCCGTACCTGGCAATTCTAAAGAAAAATCCCAACATCGTGCACTCTGTTGTCATGGAACAGTTTGACAGTTTTATAAACAACGTCAGTTTTTTGTGTTCTCAAGTTCGCTTTAACGACGACCATGAATGAAATTGACGAAATTGAGGAACAAAATCAAATTCCTTTAGAAATATTGGGAGAAACACGTGCGGTGCAGCGAGTGTTGATTAACTGCCGAAAATAACTCAAGAGCGATATCAAAACGAATATGAAAATTTTGAAATGTGGCGTGAAAGCAAGAATGTAAAGGAGGTTAATGAAGATGTATTATTAGCCTATGCGAAATGAAAATCAGAGGTTTATTCTCCCAATTCGCTGTGGACCAAGATTTCAATGTTGCTATTGTAAGCAGAATGATGTTTTGAAATAAATATTTGAACAAGTGATTTCTTAACGGCCGCCGGCCGTTATGAAATTATGACGGCCGGCGGCCGTTAACACTGACTTTTCAATTGTCATCTGAATACCGTTAAATCAAAATAACAGTATGGGATTAAGAAAAAGTATTATGTGGTCTGCCGGGATGTCAGAACCGACCTATCTGTCTGCTTTTTCAAATATGTTTATGTAATAATAATATAGATGACATAATATGTCATCTATATTATTATTATTTCAAAGCTGCGAAAATTTTGACAACTGAAAATTATATATTATATAATTTTCAGTTGTCAAAATTTTCGCAGCTTTGAAATATTAATAACTATAGTAGAAACCGGAAGAAGTGTCTGCCATTAAGGTTTTACATGAAAAAAATTATATATTTTGAGATATCAAAACGGCAGCCATGCCGCGATCACGTTTTCGGAGTCGATTTTGATGTCTTTCGACTTCTGGACACGCCCAAAGGAACCCTCGATGGGAATAGTCAATCCCCATTTCACCTACGGCACGTGAAGTAGTATGCCTAGCATTAATAAGGACTTTGCTACTATACCGTAAGTCTGCGGAACGCTGGATCTTAGACTATTTTGGTGTTTCGCCTCGTGTCAAAATGTGAATGTTTTCATATTGACGATGTTTTGACGTTTGTCGAAAAAAAATTAATATTTTTTATTCGTTATATAATCGTAACGAATACCAGTCGAGCAATCGAAAATAATCGATTATACTGACCTCGTCACTCGACGTATTTTCTTAAAACATAACTCGAGCTGCGCTCTCATGGATGTTTCGCAAAATACGTCTCGTGACTCGGAAGTATAATCGAATATTTTCGATGCTCTTGTGATATTATAACTGATAGTAATTTACTTGAATGACAAATTATGGTTGAATTTCGTCCTCTGGGCTACCACTAGTACCTATTAATTGAAGAATTTCACTACGATCGCATTTAGCATCTGAAGAAGGTGAAGTTTCACCGAAACGTGCGTCATGATGGGTATATTACTAATGAATGTGTAAATTGTTTTTACGGACCATTGTTCTACTTTGTACAGAAACGATAGTTTCTTATAGGTAACGGTTTTCTTGTTTCAAGTCTCGTTTACTCCAAACGTGTTCCTTATAAATATATAATACACTTCCTACATGAAACGGCTATCCAAGGAAAATTGTATCACTGTTTTGTTTTTCCTCATCCTTCGTAAATGATCCCAATTTTCACAAATAAAGAGGGTGGACAGGTTCCGAATAAAATTTCAGATCTGGATTTTGTTCGAGTCCATCGAAACTTAAATTTGTTGGACCGTCTGCCTAGCAATTCAAGTGCAATTTACCTTTATCCCTACTTAAACCTTTGAAAGAGAACTTCGGTCCTCATTTTCTATTCGGAAATTTGACTAGATCTCCCACATTCCAGGAAGAAAGGTAAAGGGGCCAACATTAAATAAAAAAGCCTGCGGATTTAGAGGCCACTAGAATAGCGAGTGTGACGTATATCAAAGGACGCCAGGGCATTCGGTGGGGTGTTTTTATCTCGGCAAAACAATTTTCGGCCAATCCTACAGCCTTGCAGAGAATCAAATTGACAAATACGTTTGACCGTGCTCCGAGACATAAATCCCAATTGCGAAGTTTAGCGTTGCCATGTCTTCATACTCTCGATCCGAACAGAATTAGACTTCGAAATGTTGAGATATTTTGATATTCAGAAACTTGAATTAGGATTTGATATAGTATGTCCAGCGAGAGTTGACGTGCACGTTATCAATCAAATATGGCGTCGATCGTGAACACTGTTGCCAGACGTAATAAATAATCTTAAATCGAACTTTTACTTACAAAATCTTCGAAGAACTTGCTTATCTCGGCGACTGTCAAACGTGAAATGCCGGCGCTCTGGTCGAGAGGGTCTGACAACATTACAAATTTTGAAATAGAATGACAACTTAACAACCATTAAACTTATTTTCATTACCTACTCGGAATGTTGATATTTCTCGAGAAATTTCATATGTTATGGACAGAATATTTGAGCCCGCTAAATGCAAAACTCTGTATGTGACATTTTGTTGATTTTACAGTAAACGATAAAAACGTATTGTGCTTATGTTTCCCTTCTCAGAATCCCGAAGAATGTTTCTAATAGTAGTAACCGATAACTGTAATCGAACAGCCTTGCAATTGTACCTATAGATGACCTAGCGGATTGGAAAAATAGGTATAAAAGATACACTTGCAGAGTTTTGCACATGAAAGCTAAATTCACGAAGTTTTGCATTTGAACTTACCCACTTAGACAAATTAATTTTCTCATCAAAATTTCAATCATAACAAAAAATCCATACGTTTTTTTATAATTTATTGCTACATAGAACATAAAATGAAAAAATTATTCTAACAAAATCAAAAAAAAAACATTTTTCCCAAATCCTGACTACTGGTTCTTCTTATAATTTATTGCAACATAGAACATGAAATAAAACAAAATTATACTAACGAAATCAAAAAAGAACATTTTTCCCAAATCCTTGTTATTCGACACGCGGTCACATCAGGAGTTGTCACGTGTTGACAATTGCACCCTGTGATTGGTTGTTTAATAAGTACGGAGTTTTGCATTTGACACATAGATATTTTTACAGAGTTTTGCATCTGACGTTAACATTTACTGACTTGTAACATGTAAAATATGAAGTTGTGCATCTAACAATCTGTACAGTGCTTTTGTCCATTACTGAATCTATCTAACCTACGATTAACCTCATTTTTCATTTTTTTGCAAATACAGAGTTTTGCATTTAGCGGGCTCATTTGTCGAAATGGATTATCCGGTCACTATCACCATATAACTACTTTATCAGAAAATTACAAATACAAATATGAATTTCGAAAACTTCGAATTTTATTTATTTGGGTAGGCAGCCTTGCGTTGTTATTTGCGCATGTCTGTGACGTGAACGCCAACTCTTGCTGGACAAACTGTAGAATGGGAATATTTGCATTGATAAA
Source organism: Cynegetis impunctata (assembly GCA_030704885.1). Taxonomy (NCBI): domain Eukaryota; kingdom Metazoa; phylum Arthropoda; class Insecta; order Coleoptera; family Coccinellidae; genus Cynegetis; species Cynegetis impunctata. Next base: position 15,116 of record JARQZK010002957.1, on the reverse strand, counting down.
ATATACAGGTTTTGGCTCGAAGTTTCGTTTATTCGGCCCACATACTCCAGAACTTAGCGAATGAAGGATGGGCCAAAAACTGTATCCGTCACGAGCATCACGAGTCGTGATAGTTATAATACTCATAACCTCTCTTAAAGGACTCTTATGATTGTTGTCATTTTATAGATAAAGAATTAATGGTCAAAGTGATTATGTAAAAGTGGAGTATAAGGATGATAATGTCAGGTAAGTACCAGTGTTTGTAAATTTTAGTAACATACGTATATATGCAGGGGAGTAGCGAGTGTACCTACCGATTTTTGGGGGGCGAGTATTGCCATAAATGCCGACTCAGTGAGTGAAATTTGCCGACCATGAAGATATATTGTTATATACATTATAGAAATGTATGCATAGCTTAGCATTGCAGATATTTTTCAAGAAAGTGAACTTGAAGGTGAAAATGACGGAGCAAACTATTTATTTTCTAGTAAGTGTATGTTATTACAATTTCATCACAACTTCTAAATTTTGTAATAACTTTTCATTCTTGTTAATATGAGTAAAAAAATTGTAGACATTATTTTGTTCGATTGGCGCCATGAAAATTGTATTGAGTCCAGTTATTTATGTATTGTAAAGGTTATCAATTAACAATTTTCTTTGTCAAGCCCAACGCACTTCCATGAGAGATATTGTCAGGGGGAAAGGAAAAATTGTCACTGTTGGCAACAGTGACACGAAGTAACAATCCATATCCTGTAGTGAGGCTAAGTGGGCACTACCGGAGATGCTGTCATCATATATCCTTGCGGCTGATTGGTCAAATCTGTCAAGTAGCAAATCAGCACAGGCGGTATAGCCTGAGGCTCGGTTCACATTCATTAGCGGCGTTTTCTTACACTATTATCTAATTTTAGGGGCCTGCTACCGTTTTCTCTTCAGAGCGAAGTTGACGTGAGCTGGGCGTTTTTCGTGACATCTGATCTTTGGCACGCTTAATTGACCTAAAACCCGTTTTATCCGTTTTCTTGCGACAAGCAGAAAGATGTTCTTGCAGCGGTTTTTGGATACGTGATAGAATTAATTGCTAAACGAAAACTTTTAGGATTAGTGACATTTGCGGTATACAACAATGTTATAATGAAAAAGATAACTACTATATCTATATATATGTATGTATATATATATATATATATATATATATATATATATATATATATATATATATATATATATATATATATATATATATATTTGTGGATTCTGGACTTCCATTGTCTATAAAATATATGAAACAGAAATAAAAGGAAGAAATTTGACTAGTAAATGGCAAGTTCAACAAAAAGGGAAATAGCTGAAAAAACTGAATTCAATGAATTAGTAGGATTGAATGGAACTATCTAAAAAAGAATAAAATGAGATTACTAAATAATAAGCTAGAAAATAGTGAAAAAATGTAAAATTATACAATTGATATACACGACGTTTCGGTTAGTTTAGAGTCTCTAATAACCTGAACGTCTTATATCAGTTGTATAATTTTACATTTTTTCACTATTTCACCAAAAGTTTATGTTGAAATCGTTACTTTAAAAAATTTTAATTTTTTTTATTTTACAATTTTAAAGTCTCATCAACCTCTTGGGTACATTACTGATTACATTTGATTTAATAGATTTATGTCACGTAGGTAACTATTTACTTGATTTACTTGTGCTACACCTTAAACCTAATGTTTCTTTAGTTGACATCATATTGTAGCGATCTCGGACATTTTGATGTAGGGGACATTCCTCGAAAATATGTTCAACTGTAAGGATGGTGTCACAGTCTGGGCATTTTGGTTTCTCTGTTTTAGTCAAAAGGTAGTTTGGGTTAAACGGGTATGACCAATCCGTAATCGGTTCAACAGCACCTGATCACATCGTCTGTGTGTTTCCTTCCACCGTTTTATTTAGGGTTTGATTTTTACCAGTTGCCTATTGCTTACCTTCCATTTACCTTCCCAGAAGGATTTTGTATGTTGCTTCCTATGTGCTTTGAAATCTTCTTTTTGGATAAAATTATTATGGATGTTGTTAGCAGAGGAGTTTTGGTTTTTGGCTTCTTGATCAGCTTTTTCATTGACTTGTATACCGATGTGAGATGGAACCCATATGAAATGAACTACCTATCTTTTCCCTTGCAAGTCACTTAATAGATTTCGTATGAACTTGAGGTGAACATTTTTTGGATACATCTGCTGAAGTCCTGTTAAGCTGTTCAGGGAGTCTGTGATGATTAAGAATTTTTCATGGGGAAGATCGTTGATGCAAACTAGAAATATACTGATATTATACTGATATCTTCATATTTATATAGAGTACCCTATTGATATTTACAAACACATATACCTGAATTCATCATCGCTATCGTCAACTTCTACTGATTTACTTTCAAACTTAATTATTTATTAATAAAATAACGCGCATATGCGAATACAGCTGATGCGCATGCTTAGTTTTGCTATAATGTGAGTCGTATCAGAAACAGTTCACAAGTATTTCTAGTGCAACGTTTGATAAGGAACTTCGTTTCAAAAAAGAGGATACACTACATAAACTATTTCAAAACTCGCAGAGGTTAAAAATGCAAGGTTTCCTGTATCCTCGCTCAGAATGACCCTGCAGTGATCTTCGGTTAATGTGTACCCGTCTGGAATGAATTGCCTTCGCACTAGCTCTTTCAGAAATGAATGAACAAAAATATAATGCGGAAGCCGAAATTGCATCGTATTTTGTCTCCATTCCGGCTAACAGCCCTGGACTGAGGGAATATAAGCTGTGAAATATGAATTAGATAGAAATTCTGATGTGTTAATGGTGGTTTTGTGTACTTAGTTTTTGCTCTGTGTGCGAAGAGCCCGCAGAGTCAGCTGAAATATTCTTGCAAAAGTGGGAGAGATTAGGATCTATAGGTGGAATGGATAGGAGTATATGACAGCCGTACCAACTGAAAGCATCCTCTCTACTTCTCTTTTTAACTGTATATTTCTAGGAAAATAGCGTTCTGAATTTCTGTCTGATATAATTGACGTAATATTAGTTTTGTTCATTTCAGTCAGCTAATTCGTGGACCCAATAATATAGAGCACTTCGAAATAATTGAAAAAAACTGTGAGCAGCAGAACTACATCACTAAGGTTGTATTTTTTCTTGGGAAATGCAACTAGTCGAGATGCGGTTCTAATGGATTGAATTATATTTTGAAGAAACGCCCTTAAATAGCAAACCGAATTAAAGCGCCCTGTAAACGATCAAACTTGTTTGTCAAATTTTAGGTGTTTGTCAAATTATTTGATAGTCTATGGCTTTGTTTGATGCGTTTGTCAAACAATTCACGTGTTTGAAGTGTTTGATGAAAAATTGGATTGACGGCATATTTGACAACTAAATTCAAAACCGTACTGCACAATTTTCATGGAACGCGTCACGTCACGTCAACGAGAAAACCGTAACTAAGGAAGAATTTGACAAATTTGTTTGATCTTTGGTTTGATCGTTTATGCCATTGCTTGAAGCACACTTAAAGTTTGTCAAACAAGTTTGTCAAACAAATTTGATCGTTTACAGGGCGCTTAAAAAGTAGAATAGTATATTGTACAACGAGCATGGAATGACATGCATTTCCTACGAGTATGACGCACTCACGTGCTGCAAATCATACGAGTAGGAAATGGTCATTCCATGCGAGTTTTACACTATACTTTTTCTACGAATGTTACTGTTACATAAAATGGGATGAGAAATATTTTTTCTTTTGAGACTTAAAAAAATGTCAATCTGACGTTCCGCAAAAAACCACGCGGTGCCGGTTAACGCCACATTTGTAAAAATACCCGTGCACAATGTGAACTTTATAGTTCACTCACCATGGTGATAAAAGCACAATGAAAATGGGTATAAAACAATTCACTATGTTCCGCAATTTCTTTTGAACATAGAATGATGGTTTTTATTGACATTTGTAGAAAAAATTTTTTCTTCAAACGTCATATAAGTGATAACTTTCGTGACGTTCCTCAATGACATTAATTGTGATTTATATGACTAGGAGTATAAGTACTCATACTCCTAAGCGTATAAACACATTATAGTACTATGAATTTATTCACAATGGTATTTATTATTTATTCGTGATATTTATAGTAAAAGTACAATTATGAAGATTTGCATCATTTAAGAATCCTCCACTTCTTGCAATATCAGTACTACTCATAACAACTTTTCCAGAGTGAACGGCATTCACAAATCCATTACTTGTATCGGGTTCATTAAATGAAGATTGTTCGAGATTTTCCGCGGAGCTAGGTTGAAAAATTCTCTTAGCAATTTTGGTTTTACTTTGCACAGTCTTCGATGTACCCTTCGGCAACTGCATCAGATTTCCAACCTCCATGTCTTTTCAGCGTAGTGATATCCACCCCACTATCAACAAGCATTGTTGCGGAAGTTCTTATTAAGCAATGCCCTGTATATTCTTTCCAATTTGGAATCTTCAGATACAATGCCACGTCTTTTGCTACACTACCAATTTTATGGATACCCATAACAGCTTTATAACATTTCCCATTTTGATATTTCAAAAAAAAACGTCGTTCCCTAAAATCGGCAGGGCGCAAATTAACGTACTTTCTATATTTGCTCAGATATTCATCACGTTGAAGGTTCTACTCTTATTAGTTTTAGTGTTGGGAATGTTTATTAGTAGCAAAGAACCCATATCTTCAAGATCATCGACTGTCATATTCACTAGTTCATCGCAACGACATGCCCCAGATATTCCAAATATCAAAACTACCTAAAAAATTAAGTGTTGGTTAGCACAATGTGAAACAAACAAAATGTAATTTTATTACCTTCATCGCCAAATACTTTTCATCTGGGGCTTCAGACAAAAATTTGCTGAACTGTTCCCCTGACAAGACTCTCGATTTCTTTGGCTTATAGCCTTCTCCTTGCTTTTTTAAAAATGCACGCAAATTGTTGTATTTTTCAATGTTCACATTATGCTTCAAATTCAACACAGACCTTATCATTGAATAATGAGCCCACTAACTAGAACGCTTCATTTTCAGTGCCATTTCGGTAAAATATGCCAACAAAACGTTCTCAGAGTATTGCACTACTTTTTTTCCATTGCACCATTTGTTGAACTTAACAAACGCAGCTTCATATACTGCAGCAGATTTCGTCGGCAGCAAGTTTTGTATAGCTATTCTAGCTGCCTCTACCACCTCGGGAGGATCATTACACATTTCTAAACTCATTTTCTTCACCGAATTTGAAATATTTGTTTTAATGGATGTCAAACAAGTACGTATCCATGACAACGATACGAAAAAGGCAATATACAGTGAAATAAGTTAAAGATTCAATCTTGTTATCTTTATTAAAGAATTCGTTTCCTTTTATTGTTTTATTTCGAATGAAATTAGGCACGTTTGAAGAAAAAATAGTATATGATATTCAGAGAATAAGATACTTTATGTGCTTCGCATGGAAACTTTCCACGCTCAGCACATAAAGTATCACTTATTCTCCTAATATCATAATATACTATTTTTCCGCAAACGTCAAAATATCTACTTTTTTGTCCGGTCGTATGCGTACAAAAAAGTACACTTTTTTGTACTCTCACGGCAATATCAAGAACGTCGGGCGGCGTACAGTTGGATTCCGAATCCGACATAATGTATTCTGTAAGAAAAATTTTATATATTTCAACACAAGTCATTTCTTAATACTCGGGTACTTACCAAAAACGCACAGTCCTATAATGCGTAGATAAGTGAATTTAAATGTTTTTCTACTCCCGTATGTGAATTACTAACGTCACACATCGATAAAAATGTGTAAAGCTTCATTTCACGAATCGGTGTGTGAAGTGCCATGCTTTTCTTATGGGATTTATTTCACGTACCGGTGCCATAAGAGTCAATACAAATTCACACACCGGTCGCTGATCTAGGTAGCGGTGGCGAGAGAAATTGACAAATATGACAGTTCCCGCAGAGTGAAGTTCAGAGTTACATCAGTTAATAGACCGTAAGTAGTAATTAATTACCCTCTGAATTAATAAATAGTACGACGAAATTTTGATTTAAACCGATTAGCCGTGTATTTCACGCAAATTCCTGATGGACAGCATTGAAGTACTCCCATCAACTCCTCCAAATATAACGTTAGCAGCCAGTGAAGCAAGTTCATCGTTATTGCCACAAAAATCGTTGGGAATTTACGAAAACACTTTGGAAAAGTTTATGCAATGGCGCAATACAAACAATGTCCAATCATTCTCCGAAAGGGTAATATTAGCCTACCTATCTGAATTATCAACAAAGGTTAAATCTTCTACCTTATGGAGTCACTACTCAATGTTGAAAAGCACCCTTAGTGTTAAGTAAAACGTACAAATTGGTGATTATCCGAAAGTTCGCGCTTTCTTGAAACGGAAAAACGAGGGATACATTCCTAAAAAATCACGCGTTTTGGAAAAGGAACACGTATTAAAATTTCTCAAAGAGGCACCCGATGAAAAATATTTACTAACCAAAGTAAGTCCATTTGTATAAATATCGATAAATACTAATCTTTAAATTTTTAGCTTATTTTGTTGTTTGGGGTAGCTGGAGCTCTGCGCAGAGATGAGCTCTATAAATTAAAAATGGATGACATCCAAAATTTGGGAACAGTTCTTATTGTGTCAGTTAATGATACGAAGACTAAGGTTTCTAGAAAATTTACTGTTACTGAATACTTGGACATATATCACAAATACGTGGCTCTTCGTCCCAAGGATTATGCCGAAAATAAATTCTTTATTAATTATCAACGAGGGAAATGTACTCGGCAAGTGATTGGTATAAATAAGATAGGAAAAGTCCCTTCAGAAGTTGCCACATTTTTGAAACTCCCCAATCCCAACGAATTCACAGGTCACAGCCTGCGGCGTTCATCTACGTCTTCATTAGTCGAAGGTGGAGGAGATCTCCTAACGCTAAAAAACACGGCGGCTGGAAATCATCCTCAGTGGCAGAAGCCTACGTGGAAGAATCCCTAACTAAAAAGATAGATGTCTGCAATAAAATCTTTACAACTGAGAATAATCGTAGTTATGTTGTCAATACCAACAGTACAAGCAGCACTAATTTTGTAGAGAAAGAGAAAGTAAATGTACGTTTTGACAATTTACAAAATTGCAATAAAACTGTTCATAATAATTATTATTATAATAAAGAAAATTAGTCAAATTTTCCTTTAATTCAATCTCTAAGTAAAAGGTCGTAGAAAAAGTATAGTGTGCACCACGTGCGTGAAGACTTTTTTACGATCGTGCGGATTGTGAAACTCGCCTGCGGCTCGTTCCACAAACTTCCACACTCGTAAAAAAGTATACTTCACGCACTAGATACACAATATACTATTATGACAATTATTTTGTTGAATTGTCAAATTTGTGTTGCCTTGACATCTACAAAACCAGTGAGCAAAGCAATCTAGTTTCACGTTTCTTCACATTTAATCCTTTTTAATAATACCATCTTAATTCTATCTTTTGAGCACCGTTTGCGGAAAAAATCGCATGTTTTATTCGGAGAAAAGCACTTTTTGTGACTCGAATAAAATTTGTAAAGTTTAGTCTCGCCACAAAAAGTATCACTTTAACTCCTAATAAAACAATATACTATTTTTCATTCAAAAAGCAATTCGTCTCGCTTCGAAGTTGAGGAAAAAAGTTGAGACCAACGAAGATGTTCCTTCGTTGGTCTCAACTTCAACTCAACTCAACATCAACTCAATCTATGTATCAAATTTCAACCCTCTATCTGATGGTTAAACAGATCGATATGCATTACGAAGGGAATAGTCACCACAAAATGTATCGCAGTTGAGAAAAAGAGTTGAAACCCACAAACGATCGTATTTCAACATAAACTCAATGTATGTACCAAGCTTCAACCCTCTAACTCATTGATTCCCAAAGTGGTCCAGGTCCACGGGAGACTTGATGGGGGGTCTACGTTGGCGTGACAAAAATATGGGAGTTCACAATTTTTAAGCGGGGGTCCACGAAAATTTATCTGGTTTCGATATTGAAGAAATAAAATGTTGGTTTGACTTCACTCATCAATGTAGGCAGATAATATTTTAGGTAGTTCAGCGACTGTTACTTGTAAAAACTTGCTTATTCCATATTCAGTACATCGTGTCGATACTTGCAAAGCATCGCTCCCCGTCGTCCGCAACTCTTGTTCAGACTTGCAAAGGGAAGAAATACGACTTGTGGTGTGTGTACTCGGCAATCTTGCATGAACTTATTTGATTCTTTACCAATATACTTTGGCATATGAATGCCAAGAATAAACGTTACTCATTTCTTTCCTGAATTTCGAAAAGAAAAGTAAAGCGAATCGATTATAGTGTTTGCCAGTGTCGGAAAAAGTGAGTACTTTGTCACAGGTAGAATGCCTTGATGAGAATATTCAGACATATGTTCAACCTTTAATTGCCCTGCATGATGACTTCGAAATCAGTTTGATAATTTTCTAAATAAGATAAGGGAGAATTGATTGGTTTCTTGTACTTTGAGTAGATGTCAAAAAAGTGAAGTTAGATGTAATCACTTTTTGGATTGGCCAACTTTGCTTTTTTGACATCCGCTCACAGCACAATCAATTAACTAATTAATCAATAAATTTTCACTTTTCTTTCGGAAATTGTTAATTCGTGGCTGGAACTCAGCCCCAACGCAAATTTCCATAGTTAGATCCAATCTTTGTCGAGTTTTGGGAATATGGTAGAAATGTAACTGCAGGGGTCCACCGGAACCAGCAAAATTTTCAAAGTGGTCTATGAGCAAAAAAAGTTTGGGAACCTCTGCAGTCTAACTCAATCTGCAGAAGCTGCGGAGTTCGCCTATTTTTCAAAAACCATGAAAAAACAAGGAATCTCCACGTAAAAGTGGCGGCGGTTGGAAAAACCAAAATTATGATAGTTTCGTTCTGCCTCGGAGAACACTTCAGATACTCATTGGCGGCAACCCACATTGCCACAGATTGACCTACTTATTGCCTAGGTGAAGTAGCTTTTAAATTAAATTGTAATTTAGTTTGTTAAGTTGTTTGAAGTCCTTTCTGTCATTAATGGAATTTTGGTTTCGTTTTATTACCATCATCTCGTGAATTTCATGTTTCTTTTTGTGGAGTTCTGTTTTAAATATTTTTGTGTTATTAAAATCAAATTCATGTGTAAATTGTTTCTCGTGTTTTGCGAGTTTCATTGTTTCTCTTGTCGTACTTGTGTCCTTGCAATCAGATTTCGAGGTTCTGTGATGTCTGTCCAATATATATATATATATATATATATATATATATATATATATATATATATATATATATATATATATATATATATATATATATATATATATATATATATATATATATATATACAGTAGTGTGCGAATTAATGTGAACACAAACGATAATTCGAAAAAATAAATATTCATTGGTTACATTTAAATGCAATCGAAAAATCAATACAATTCAAATTTTTTTGATATGAAGTATGTACTCCCTTAGCTCCAATAACTTCTTGGACACGTTTAGGCATGGAATCAATAGGTTTTTCACAATTTTCAGTTATTTTCTAGTCCCGAAACCATATCTGGATGACAGCCTCAATGAGTTCTATTTTTGTTGTACGATCTATTTTACGTAGTATAGCTTTCAAGATTGTCCACAAATTTTCAATCGGATTAAGATCCGGTGAGCTTCCTGGCCATTCAAGGCATGATATCTTTTTATCCTTGAAATATTTCAATAATATTTTGGACACGTGACAAGGAGCAGAGTTTTGTTGAAAAACTGCTTGACCATTAGCATCAACTTTTCTCATTTCAACTTCCAATCTATGATCTAATAAGCTTTTGTATTTTTGCGAGTTCATCATACCTTAGATTGGCACAAGGGATCCAGTACCTTTAAATGAAAAGCAACCCCAGAACATCTCCTTTAAAGGATGGTTAACTTTTTGGTCAATATGAGCTGCAGTAAGTTTTTCGTTGTCACTCTTTCATACGTAACGAGATCGCTGCCCTTGTACTGAGAAATGGGTCTCATCTGAAAACAACACAATCCTCCAATCTTGGACAGTCCAGCTCTTGAAATTTTTTGCCCAATCATATCGTTTTTCAATCATAAGAGCTGTCAATAACTGTTTCTTTTGAGATCTAATTGTTTTTTTTCTACCTTCTATTAGTCGTGGAGTCATGAATGATAACTCCAGCGTGTGCATAAGTCTTTCTGAAGTTGTTGGCTTGTTTTTCTAGGGTTTAATTTACTTTCTCTCATTGAAAAACCTTCATCCCTTGCTGTTGTCTTTCATTTTCTTCCACATTTTCCTCTTCTGTTCACCTCAATAGTCTCAAGTGTCTTTTTTTGCTTCAAAATCATATTTACGGTTCCTAAACTCATATTACATTCATTGGCAATATCTCTTTGAGTCATTGATGTGTGTTAATTCAAGGTAATAATCTTAGTGCGCTTTCAGGGACTAATATACATCCTCAAAAATTTCAATCTAGTACGGTCCTAGTTCAGCTTACTCCACCAACAATAAATTAATTCAGAAAACAACCAAAATACAACGCGTCTGTAGCGTCACACGTCTAAATACTCACTGACTGTCAGAGTAAGAACTGTGAAACCAAATGACCGCTAAAATAACATAAACGTGTTGCCGACTGCGAAAAACAATAAAATTTCGAAAATTATGATGTGTTCACATTAATTCGCACACTACTGTATATATATATATATATATATATATATATATATATATATATATATTTTTTTATTTCTAATTTTTTTGTCTGTGAACTATTTTTTACTTTTTGATATTTCTTATCAATAACACGCAACTCTCCAATATAATAGAGTATTAGATATATATATATATATATATATATCTATATATATATATATATTTATATATATATATATATATATATATATATATATATATATATATATATATATATATATATATATATACCATTGCAATTTCCGCATGGAAGCTGGTAAATAATATGGGATTTCTTATGTATTGGCGTTTCAGTTTTTAGTTTCGAGAAACATTGATTGAGCAGGTTGAAACCACTGTCTAGTATTTTGAAATCATGTCCCACAAATACAGTTTCCTGCTGCTGACACAGGCCTTCTATATATGGTAAAGATAAATATTTTTCTGAAATATTTTTACTGCCCTTGAATGATTCAATGCCGTTGTAAAATGTTTTTTTACAACACTTATACCTCATTCAAGCATATTTCAACAAAAAGGTTTAAAAAACTTTATTCATATAAATATATTATATATATATATATATATATATATATATATATATATATATATATATATATATATATATATATATATATATTTATATATATATATAATTATATATATATATATATATATATATTTGGAAATTTTAAGGTCATATATCCGCATACGGAAGCAGCTGTATACACGTGTTTCGGACTTTTTGGTTCTCATCAGAACAGCGTAGCCAAGTTATGGTTGGACGAACTTGCATATGGAGAAACAAAACAATCGAAAGCCTTCATTTTAAAAGACCATCGCACATCATGGATTTGAACAGGAGGTCCCGTAGCATGGCCTGTCAGATCTCCGGATTTGAATTCGCTTGATTTTTATTTGTGGGGATATCTCAAAAATAAAATTTATGATACTCCGAACCCGACAACAGTGATTCTTCGCGAGAAGATTGAGAATGTATTCAAGGAGACGAAATAAGCAAATGTATAAAAATTATAAGCATTTTACAAAATGGTGGACATTTCGAACACTTACTTCATTAATGTTCATCATTTACTTTCGAATAATCATTTAATAAGTCTTTCAATAAATGAAAGTTTCGTTTAATTATTATGAATTAGGTTTTTCACCTCTTGAAATTTGTGAATAATTATTACTTGTTTCTTGCTTTGATTCTGATGCATTTAGTTCAAGATGAGTGAGTTGATTTTCTTATCGAAATGTATTGCATGTTGTTAATTAAACTAAAGGTACCTAAATGTAATACAGATCCGACCCAAATAAATTTGGATAAAGGTCAAAATCACCTAAAAATCAACTTTCAATGACATTGTATGATATGTCGTTGAATTCAGCGTTAAAAGCTATTTGGAAAAGTGTCATAAAATATGCAGGTCCGTATTGAAAAAAATGAGGTTAAGGGTGGCCCAGAGCGTACGAAACGTTGGATACGAAATCTGATTTCGTCAAGTTGAGGATAATTTACTGTGGAATGAATAATTCTCATAACATTTTTTGATGATTTTCGAAATAAAGTGGGGAAAAAAGAAAAATCAAAATGACAGAATTTACTTCTCTTATGATATCTCAATAACCGGCCCTGATAATCTCGATTCGTTTGAACTACTTGACAATGCTTCTATGAATGCAACTTTTTCTCTATTTGACCGACCTTCTAACTCTTATGGTTCAAAAGTTACCAATACAATCCCATTAAAAAAGTGGCCACTCTATATATATATATATATATATATATATATATATATATATATATATATATATATATATATATATATATATATATGCGGAAAAAGTAACCCCGTACGTGATGAACCAAAACAATAATGATAAGAGGATTCAACGGGTTGAAACAACGGGCCAGTTCAAATGTACTTCATTTATTCATAGTCAACGTTTCGGCTTTACATTCGAGCCTTCATCAGGACACTAAAAGGATTTGTTTAACATATTATCTAATAGATTTCTTCTTCCATATTAAACAACTAAGACTTACCGGATAACGAGATTGAGAACAAAAATTAACATCTCAGAAAAACAGAAAAACATCTACCATATCGCATCATCTAGTCTAACATTCACACTAAACATATTCAAACTCACATTTAACAATAAGATGAGAGGCATTTAAAAGGCCGAAAATTAGAAAACAAAATACTGAAAAATACATGTATACATCATGTGAGAGAATGAATTGTTAGGTTATTATTTTGAAGGTTAATCATCTGCTTGACATTGAAAATCAATTTACAACCATCTGTGATTATTGTTTTTCTTCTTGGTAAACTGATATTTGTAGTTGGCCTTTATGTTTCAACAATTGAGCTTCCTGTTCTATGGTTATAATGAATGAGGAAAGAATAAATACTGCTGATATTTTTTATGTCCGTTCTTGAATTCATTGAGTTGTTACTTTTTTTATATGGTACCTTTCAAGAAAGGACCTCTTTTTTAAGTTTCGTTCATACTCAAGTATTTTTGTGTCACTGAAATTCATTACATGGTTTGAATTTCTACAATGTTCCGCCAGAGCACATACTTTTTTGGGGTTTTTTTATATCACTTTTGTGTTGTACTATTCTTTTTTTTAATTGTTGGGAGGTTTGACCTATGTAGGTTAAATTGCATTCTGAACAAGGAAACTCATAGACAACGTCACTGTGTTTATCCTGCTCTAACACAGTGACGTTGTCTATCAGATTCCTTGTTCAGAATGCAATTTAACCTACATAGGTCAAACCTCCCAACAATTAAAAAAAAGAATAGTACAACACAAAAGTGATATAAAAAACCCCAAAAAAGTATGTGCTCTGGCGGAACATTGTAGAAATTCAAACCATGTAATGAATTTTAGTGACACAAAAATACTTGAGTATGAACAAAACTTAAAAAAGAGGTCCTTTCTTGAAATGTACCATATAAAAAAAGTAACAACTCAATGAATTCAAGAACGGACATAAAAAATATCAGCAGTATTTATTCTTTCCTCGTTCATTATAACCATAGAACAGGAAGCTCAATTGTTGAAACATAAAGGCCAACTACAAATATCAGTTTACCAAGAAGAAAAACAATAATCACAGATGGTTGTAAATTGATTTTCAATGTCGAGCAGATGATTAACCTTCAAAATAATAACCTAACAATTCATTCTCTCACATGATGTATACGTATATTTTTAAGTATTTTGTTTTCTAATTTTCGGCCTTTTAAATGCCTCTCATCTTATTGTTAAATGTGAGTTTAAATATGTTTAGTGTGAATGTTAGACTAGATGATGCGATATGGTAGATGTTTTTCTCTTTTTCTGAGATGTTAATTTTCGTTCTCAATCTCGTTATCCGGTAAGTCTTAGTTGTTTAATATGGAAGAAGAAATCTATTAGATAATATGTTAAACAAATCCTTTTAGTGTCCTGATGAAGGCTCGAATGTAAAGCCGAAACGTTGACTGTGAATAAATGAAGTACATTTGAACTGGCCCGTTGTTTCAACCCGTTGAATCCTCTTATCATTATTGTTTTGGTTTATCACGTACGGGGTTACTTTTTCCGCATATATATATATATATATATATATATATATATATATATATATATATATATATATATATATATATATATATATATATATATATATATATATATATACATATACTTATTATAATCAGGTAACATCTGCAACATTTCGGAAGGTGGCAATATTGCTTGCTCAGGAACTGCTGTTCGTATTTATGTTATCAATTCCACATGGAACCGCATTGATGTCTTTATGATCTGCACATCAAGGAAATAATGCTTTCAGGAAAACAATTTGTGGACTGATACGTCTGCGTCTAGCAGTTAATGGAACATTAAAGAGCATCACGAATGTGAGTGAATACAAGTCCTTTCCCAACATGCTGAAAATATAAGCTTATAATTCATAGGAAGTTGAAAATAAATATATGCTTCATATTTTCAGACGAAACACTCCGCTCAACTGCCATTACACACTTATAATACGCGCCAAAGAAACCAATACGTATTACCTTATATGTCGAAGTCCCTTGGCCAAAGATCGTACACATACATTGGACCAAAATTGTATAATAAACTTCCTGAGACGATCCAGGATATTCCAAGTCTGTTCTCATTCAAAAAAAGATTGAAAACGTACCTCAAGGAAAACCAATTAAAGTGACAGATTGTGATTATAAATAATTATTTATGGGAGTTTTACATTATATAAT